>JANJXV010000988.1:230000-237500 GCA_024803745.1 Megascapheus bottae | reverse complement strand
GGTTAGGGTAAGGGTTAGAGTTAGGGTTAGGGAAAGGGTAATGGTTAGGGTAAGGGTTAGGGTTAAGGTTAGTGTTAGGGTAAGGATTAGAGTTAGGGTTAGGGTTAGGGTAAGGGTTAGGGTTAGCATTAAATTTAGGGGTAGTGTTAGGTTAATGGTAAGAGTTAGGGTAAGGGTAAGAGTTAGGGTTAGGGTTAGGATTAAGTTTATGGTTAGGGTTAGGTTATGGATAGGGTTAGGGAAAGGGAAAGGGTTATGGTTAGGTTTAGGATTAGGGGTTAGGGTTAGGGGTAGGGGTAGGGTTATGGTTAGGGTTAGGGTTAGGGTAAAGTTAAGGTTAGGGTTAGGGTTACGGGTTAGGGTTAGGTGTAGGGTTACAGTTAGGGATAGGGTAAGAGTAAGGTTTAAAGTTAGGGTTAGGGGTTAGGTTTAGGGTAAGGGTTAGGGTTATGTTTAGTGTAAGGGTTAAGGTTAGGGTTAGGGTTAGCGTTAGGTTTAGGGTAAGGATAAGGGTTAGGTTTAGGATTAGGGTTAGGGTTAGAGTTAGGTTTGGGGTTAGAGTTAGGGTTAGGGTTAGGATTAGGTTTAGGTTTAGGGTTAGGGTTAGGGTTAGGTTTCGGTTAGAGTTAGGGTAAGGGTAAGAGTTAGGGTTAGGTTTAGGGTTGGGGTTAAGGTTAGGATTAGGGTTAGGGTAACGGTAAGGGTTAGAGTTAGGGTTAGGGTTAGGATAAGGGTTAGGGTTAGGGTTAGGGTTAGGTTGAGGGTTAGCGTTAGGGTTAGGTGTTAGGGTTAGGGTTAGGGTTAGCGTTAGGGTAAGGGTTAGGGTTAGGGGTAGGGTAATGGTTAGCGTTAGGGTTAGGGTAAAGTTTAGGGTTAGGGTTAGGGTTAGGGTTCAGGTTAAGTTTAGGGTTAGGATTATGGTAATGGTAAGGTTTAATCTTAGGGTTAGTGTTAGGATAAGGGTTAGGTTTAGGGTGAGGGTTAGGGTTAGGGTTAGCTGTTAGGGTTAGGGTTAGGGTTAGGGTAAGTGTTAGGGTTAGGGTTAGGATAACGTTAGGTTTAGGGTTAGGGTTAGGGCAAAGTTTAGGGTTAGGGTTAGGGTAAGGATTAGGGAAAGGGTAAGGGTTAGGGTAGGGGTTAGGTTTAGGGTTAGGGTTAGCATTAAGTTTAGGATTATGTTTCGGGTAAGGGTAAGGGTTAAGGTAAGGGTAAGGGTTAGGGTTAGGATTAGGGTTAAGGTTAGGGTTAGGGCTAGGGTTAGGTTTGGGGTTAGGGTTAGGGTTAGGGAAAAGGTAAGGGTTAGGGTTCGGGTTAGGTTTAGGTTTAGGGTTAGGGTTAGGGGTAGGGTTACGGTTAGGGATAGGGTAAGGTTAAGGGTAATGTTTAGGGTTAGGGTTAGGTTTGGGGTTAGGGTTAGGGTTATGGTTAGGGTAAAGGTTAGGTTTAGTGTTAGGGTTAGGGTAAGGGTAAGTGTTAGGGTTAGGGTTAGGGTTAGGGTTAGGTTTAGGGTTTGGGTTAGGGTTAGGGTTAGTGTTAAGGTTAGGGTTAGTGCTACTGTTAGTGTTAGGGTTAGGGTTAGGGATAGGATAAGGGTTAGGGTTAGGGTAAGGTTTAGGTTGAGGGTTAGGGTTAGGGTTAGGTGTTAGGCTTAGGGTAAGGGTTAGGATAAGGATTAGGGTTAGGGTTAGGGTAGGGGTTAGGGTTAGGGTTAGGGTTAGGGTTAGCATTAAGTTTAGGGTTAGGGTTAGGGTAAGGGTAAAGGTTAAGGTAAGGGTAAGGATTAGGGTTAGATTTGGGTTAAGGTTATGGTTAGAGCTAGGGTTAGGGTTTGGGTTAGGGTTAGGGAAACGGTAAGGGTTACGGTTAGGGTTAGGGTAGGGGTTAGGGTTAGGGGTAGGGTTACTTTTAGGGATAGGGTAAGGGTAAGTGTTAGGGTTAGATTTCGGGTTCGGGTTAAGTGTAGAGTTTGGGTTATGATAAGGGTAAGGGTTAGGGTTAGGGTTAGGGGTTAGGGTTAGGGTTAGGTTTAGGATTAGGGTAAGGGTAATGTTTAGGGTTAGGGTTAGGGTAAGGGTTACTGTTAGGGTAAGGGTATGTGTTAGGGTTAGTGTTAGGGTTAGGTTTGGGGTTACGGTTAGGTTTAGGGTAAGGGTTAGGGATAGTGTTAGGGTTAGGGTAAGGGTAAGTGTTAGGGTTAGGTTTAGCGTTAGGGTTAGGGTTAGGGTTAGGTTGAGGGTTAGTGTTAGGGTAAGGGTAAGGGTTAGGGTTAGGTTTAGGGTTGGGGTTAAATTAAGGGTTAGGGGTAGTGTAAATGTAAGGGTTAGGGTTAGGGTTAGGGCTAGGATAAGGGTTAGGGTTAGGGTTAGGGAAACGGTAAGGGTTACGGTTAGGGTTAGGGTAGGGGTTAGGGTTAGGGTTACGGTTAGGGTTATTGTAAATGTTAGGGTAAGCATAAGGTTTAGGGTTAAGGTTATGATTAGGGTTAGGGTTAGGGTAAGCGTAAGGGTTATGTTAAGGTTAGGATTAGGGTAAGGTTAGGGTAGGGTAAGGGTTAGGGTTAGGTTCAGGGTAAGGTTTAGCGTGAGGGTAAGGGTAAGGGGTAGGGTTAGGGTTAGGGTTAATGTAAGTGTAATGGTTAGGGTTAGGGTTAGGGTTAAGTTTAGGGTTAGGGTTAGGGTAAGTGTTAGTGTTAAGGTTAGGTTTAGGGTTAGGGTTAGGATTAGGGATAGGGTAAGGGTAAGGTTTAGGCTTGGGGTTAGGGTAAGGGTTAGGGTTAGGGTTAGGGTTAGTGGTTAGGGTAAGTGGTAGGGTTAGGGTTAGGGTTAGGATTAGGGGTAGGTTTAACATTAAGGTTAGATTTTGGGTTAGGGTAAGGGTAAGTGTTAGGGTTAGGGTTAGGGTTAGGTTAAGGATAAGGGAAAGGGTTAGGGTTAGGGTTAGGGATAAGGTTTAGGGTTAGGGTTAGGTTTAGGGTTATGGTTAGGGTACGGGTAAGGTTTAGGGTTACGGTTAGGGTTAGGTTTATGGTTAGGGTTAGAGTAAGGATAAGGGTTAGTGTTAGGGTTAGGGTTGGGGTTAGGTTTAGGGGTTTGGGGTAGGGTTAGGGTTAGGGTAAGGGTAAGGGTTACGGTTAGGGTTAGGTGTTAGGGTTAGGGTTAGGGTTAGAGTTAGGGGTTAGGGTTAGGTTTAGGGTTAGTATTACAGTAAGGGTAGGGGTTAGCGTTAGGGTTAGGGTTAGGGTGAGGGATAGGGTAAGGGTTTGGGTTAGGGTAAGTGTTAGCATTAAGGTTAGGGTTAGGGTTAGGGTAAGGGTAAGGGTTAGGGTTAGGGTTAGGGTTAAGGTTAGGGTAAGGGTTAGGGTTAGGTTTGGGGTTAGGGTTTGGATTAGGGTAAGGGTAAGGGTTAGGGTTAGTTTAGGGTAAGGGTTAGGGTTAGGGTTAGGGTTAGGTTTAGGGTTAGAGTTAGGGTAAGGGTAAGCGTAAGGGTAGGGTTAGAGTTAGGGTTAGGTTTAGGTTTGGGGTTAAGGTTTGGGTAAGGGTTAGGGTTAGGGTTGGGGTTAGAGTTAGGATTAGGGTATGGTTAAGGGTTACGGAGAGTTTATGGTAAGGGTTAGGGTTATTGTTATGGTTAGGTTTAGGGTTAGAGTTAGGGTAAGTGTAAGGGTTAGGGTTAGGGTTAGGTTTAGGAATGGGGTTAAGGTTAGGGTTGGGTTTAGGGTAAGGAGAAGCGTTAGGGTTAGGGTTAGGTTTAGGGTAAAGCTTAGGGTTAGGGTTAGGGTTAGGTTTAGGTGTAGGTTTAGGTTTAGGGTAAGGGTATGTGTTAAGGTTAGTGTTAGGGTTAGCCTTTGGGTAAAGGTAAGGGTTAGGGATAGGGTTAGGGTTAGGGTAAGGGTAAGGGTTAGTGTTAGGGTTAGGCTTAGGGTTAGGGGGAAGGTTAGGGTTAGGGTTAGGGTAAGGGTAAGTGTTAGGGTTAGGGTTAGGGTTAGGGGGAAGGTTAGGGTTAGGGTTAGGGTAAGGGTAAGTGTTAGGATTAGGGTTAGGGTTAGGATTAGTGTTAAGATAACGCTAAGGGTTAGGGTTAGGTTTAGGTTTAGGGTAAGGGTAAGGGTTAGGGTTAGGGTTAGGGATAAGGTTAGGGTTAGGTTTAGGGTTAGGGTTAGGACAAGGGTAAGGGTTAGGGTTAGGGTTACGGTTAGTGTTAGGGATAGGGTTAAGGTTAGGGTTAGGGTTAGGGTAAGGGTAAGTGTTAGGGTTAGAATTAGTGTTAGGGGTTAGGGTTAGGGATAGGGTTAGGGTTAGAGTTAGGTTAAGGGTAAGATTTAGGTTTAGGTTTAGGTTTAGGGGTTAGGGTTAGGGTTAGTATTAAGGTAATGGTTAGGGTTAGGATTAGGGTTAGGGTAAGTGTAAGTCTTAGGGTTAGGGTTAGGTTAAGGGTTAGGGTTAGTGTTTGGGTTAGAGGGTAGGGTTAGTGTTAGGGTTAGGGTTGGATTTAGGGTTAGGGTTAGTGTAAGGGTAAGGGTTAGGGTGAGGGTTAGTGTTAGGTTTAGGATTAGGGTTAGGATAAGGGTAAGGGTTAGGGTTAGGGTTACAGTTAGGGTTAGGGTTAAGGTTAGGGTTAGGGTTAGGGTTAGGTTTAGGTGTAGGGTTAAGTTAAGGGTTAGGGTTAGGGTAAGGTTAAGTGTTAGGGTTCGGGTTAGGTTTAGGGTTAATGTTAGGGGTTAGGGTTAGGGTTAATGTTAGGGTTAGGCTTAGGGTTAGGGTTAAGGAAAGGGTAAGGATTAGGGTAAGTGTTAGTGTTAGGGTTAGGGTTAATGTTAGGGTTAGCGTTAAGGAAAGGGTAAGGGTTAGGGTAAGGGTTAGGGTTAGGGTTAGGGTTAGGGCAAGGATAAGCGTTAGGGTTAGGGTTAGGGTAAGGTTTAGGTTTACGGGTAGGGTTAACATTAAGGTTAGGTTTTGGGTTAGGGTAAGGGTGAGGGTTAGGGTTAGATTTAGGGTTTGGGAAGCATTAGGGTTGGGTTTAGGGTTAGGGTAAGGGTTAGGGTTAGGGTTAGGATTAGCAATAAGGTTAGGGTTAGGGTTAGGGTAAGTGTAAGGGTTAGGGTTAGGTTTAGGGTTAGGGGTTAGGGTTAAGGTAAGGTTTAGGGATAAGGTTAGGGTAAGTGTTAGGGTTAGGGTTAGTGTTATGTTTAGGGTTAGGGTAAGGGTAAGGGTTAGGGTTAAGTTTAGGGATATGTTTAGGGTTGCAGTTAGGGTTAGGGTTAGGTTTAGGGTAAGGGTATGGGTTAGGGTTAAGGTTAGGGTTAGGGAAAGGGTAAGGGTTAGGGTTAGGTTTAGGGTTAGGATTAGGGTTAGGGTTAGGGAACGGGTAAGGGTTAGGGTTAAGGTTAGGTTTAGCACTAAGGTTAGGGTTAGGGTTAGGGTAAGGGTAAGGGTTTGGGTCAGGGTTAGGGTTATGGTAAGGGTAAGGGTTAGGGTTAGGGTTAGGGTAAGTTTTAGGGTTAGGGTTAGTGTTCGGGTTAGGGTTAAGGTTATGGTTAGAGTTAGGGTATGGGTAAGGGTTAGGGTTAGGAGTAGGGTTAGGGGTTAGGGTTAGGGTTAGGGTAAGGGTTAGGGTAAGGGTAACGGTAAGGGCTAGGGTTAGGGTTAGGGTTAGGGTTAGGGGTTAGGGTTAGGGTTAGGGTTAAGGAAAGGGTAAGGGTTAGGGTGAGGGTTAGGGTTAGGGTTAGGGTTAGGGGTTAGGGTTAGGGTTAATGTTAGGGTTAGGGTTAGGGTTAGGGATAAGGAAAGGGTAAGGGTTAGGGTAAGGGTTAGGGTTAGGGTTAGGGTTAGGTTAAGTTTAGGGTTAGGGGTAGGATTAACCTTAAGGTTAGGTTTTGGTTTAGGGTAAGGGTAAGGGTTAGGGTGAGAATTATGGTTAGGGAAAGCATTAGGGTTATGGTTAGGGTTATTATAATGGTTAGGGTTAGGGTTAGGGTTAGCAATAATGTTAGGGTTAGGGGTAGGGTAAGTGTAAGGGTTAGGGTTAGGTTTAGGGGTTAGGGTTAAGGTTAGGGTTAGGATTAAGGTAAGGGTAAGGGTTAGGGTAAGGGTTAGGGTTAGGGTTAGGGTTAGGGTTAGGGTAAGTGTAAGGGTTAGGGTTAGGGTTAGGGATATGTTTAGGGTTAGGGTTAGGGTTAGGGTTAGGGTAAGAGTAAGGGTTAGGGTTAAGATTAAGGTTAGGGTTAGGTTTAGGGTAAGGGTTAGGGATAGGGTAAGGGTTAGGGTTAGGGTTAGGGTTAGGTTTAGGGATAGGGTTAGGGTTCGGGTTAGGGTTAGGTTTAGGTTAGGGTAGGCTAAGGGTTAGGGTTAGGTTCAGGGTAAAGTTTAGCGTGAGGGTAAGATTAAGGGTTAGGGTTAGGGTTAGGCTTAGGGTTAGGTTTAGTTTTGGGGCTAAGTTCATGGTTAGGGTTAGAGTAGGGGTCAGGGTTAGGGTTTGGGTTAAGGAAAGGGTAAGGGTTAGGGTAAGGGAAATGTTTAGGGTTAAGATTGGGGTTAGGGTTAGGGTAAGGGTAAGGGTTAGGGTTAAGGTTAGGGTTCGTGTTAGGATTAGGGTTAGGGTAAGGGTAAGTGTTAGGGTTAGGGTAGGGTGAGGTTTAGGGTTAGGGTTAGGGTTAGTGGGTAGGGTTACCTTAAGTTAAAATTTGGAGACATGTATTAGAGATTTAAATGTAAAATTGTTCATTAACGTCAGAAACTTTGTCTGTCTGTCTTTTCTTGCAAACTGACACTAGAAATCTAATGGTAAAATGTGGATAATGTGATTAGTATTTTAAAGGAATGTTTAAAGGTTTATCTCTGTATGATTTGGTTTCATGTTACTGGATTGCAATTGGATGTATCTTAGAAAAAGGAGGAAACTAAGTTCAGACTTAGATTTTTGGTGCACTGATGATGTTTGTAGTTCTTGCATTAAGGAAAAACATATTTGGGTTTAAACTGTGGGAGTTCTAGGCAGCAATCTTAACTGAAAAAAAAAGCCTCTTCTAAAAGGAGGCCTGAAGGCAAAGGGCGTTCCTTGAGCCCAAGGAGACCTGGAGAAAAGGGAGTGCCTTGAGCCCTTAAAGGTTTTTCAAATGCAAATGAAGACTAAAATGTTAAGTGTTTAAGTTAAAAAGTGTAAACGTTTTAAAGAACATTAGAAATGGGTTTCTGAATAATATTTGAAAGTGAAGTTGTCTTAAATGTTTTAAGAAAGAGAAAAAGGGAAAATCAGGACTACCAAAGTAACTTCCAGCTAGCCCATGGAGAAGTACAACAATCCTTATTCAGATGTAACTTTTGCTTTTACCAGGTTCTAGGTAAGCTCATGCTTAGAGACTATTTCTGTGTTGACCACCTTGTTGCTTTAATTGGAGTAACGTGGCCTTTTGTAGGACTCACTGATCTGAAAACTGCAGTTCTGAGCCAATCCCGGGCAAAGCAAAGTCCCTGTTCGGGCGCCAGTTGCCGGGGCCAGCCAGCA
>JANJXV010000988.1:182500-227500 GCA_024803745.1 Megascapheus bottae | reverse complement strand
TTAGTGTTAGGGTAAGGGTTAGGATTAGGTTCAGTGTTAGGGTTAGGGTTAAGGTTAGGGTTAGGATTATGGTAAGGTAAGGGTTAGGGTTAGGGTTAGGGTTAGGTCTTAAGTTTAGAGTTAGGTTTAGATTTAGGTTTAGGGTAAGGGTAATGTTTAGGGTTAGGTTAGGGTAAGGGTAAGGGTTAGGGATAGGTTTAGGGTTAGTGTTAGTTTTGGGGTTAGGGTTAGAGTAAGGGTAAGGGTTAGGGTTAGGGTTAGGATTAGGTTTAGTGTTAGGGTTAGTGTTAGGGTTAGGTTTGGGGTTAGACTTAGGGTAAGGGTAAGAGTTAGGTTTAGGTTTTGGTCGGGGTTAAGGTTAGGGTTAGGGTTAGGGTAAGGGTACGGGTTAGGGTTAGGGTTAGGGTTAGGATAAGGGTTATGGTTAGGGTAATGGTTAGGGTTAGGTTTAGGGTAATGGTTAGGGTTAGGGTTAGGTTAAAGTTTAGGGTTAGGGTAAGGGTTAGAGTTAGGGTTAGGGAAAGGGTAATGGTTAGGGTAAGGGTTAGGGTTAAGGTTAGTGTTAGGGTAAGGATTAGAGTTAGGGTTAGGGTTAGGGTAAGGGTTAGGGTTAGCATTAAATTTAGGGGTAGTGTTAGGTTAATGGTAAGAGTTAGGGTAAGGGTAAGAGTTAGGGTTAGGGTTAGGATTAAGTTTATGGTTAGGGTTAGGTTATGGATAGGGTTAGGGAAAGGGAAAGGGTTATGGTTAGGTTTAGGATTAGGGGTTAGGGTTAGGGGTAGGGGTAGGGTTATGGTTAGGGTTAGGGTTAGGGTAAAGTTAAGGTTAGGGTTAGGGTTACGGGTTAGGGTTAGGTGTAGGGTTACAGTTAGGGATAGGGTAAGAGTAAGGTTTAAAGTTAGGGTTAGGGGTTAGGTTTAGGGTAAGGGTTAGGGTTATGTTTAGTGTAAGGGTTAAGGTTAGGGTTAGGGTTAGCGTTAGGTTTAGGGTAAGGATAAGGGTTAGGTTTAGGATTAGGGTTAGGGTTAGAGTTAGGTTTGGGGTTAGAGTTAGGGTTAGGGTTAGGATTAGGTTTAGGTTTAGGGTTAGGGTTAGGGTTAGGTTTCGGTTAGAGTTAGGGTAAGGGTAAGAGTTAGGGTTAGGTTTAGGGTTGGGGTTAAGGTTAGGATTAGGGTTAGGGTAACGGTAAGGGTTAGAGTTAGGGTTAGGGTTAGGATAAGGGTTAGGGTTAGGGTTAGGGTTAGGTTGAGGGTTAGCGTTAGGGTTAGGTGTTAGGGTTAGGGTTAGGGTTAGCGTTAGGGTAAGGGTTAGGGTTAGGGGTAGGGTAATGGTTAGCGTTAGGGTTAGGGTAAAGTTTAGGGTTAGGGTTAGGGTTAGGGTTCAGGTTAAGTTTAGGGTTAGGATTATGGTAATGGTAAGGTTTAATCTTAGGGTTAGTGTTAGGATAAGGGTTAGGTTTAGGGTGAGGGTTAGGGTTAGGGTTAGCTGTTAGGGTTAGGGTTAGGGTTAGGGTAAGTGTTAGGGTTAGGGTTAGGATAACGTTAGGTTTAGGGTTAGGGTTAGGGCAAAGTTTAGGGTTAGGGTTAGGGTAAGGATTAGGGAAAGGGTAAGGGTTAGGGTAGGGGTTAGGTTTAGGGTTAGGGTTAGCATTAAGTTTAGGATTATGTTTCGGGTAAGGGTAAGGGTTAAGGTAAGGGTAAGGGTTAGGGTTAGGATTAGGGTTAAGGTTAGGGTTAGGGCTAGGGTTAGGTTTGGGGTTAGGGTTAGGGTTAGGGAAAAGGTAAGGGTTAGGGTTCGGGTTAGGTTTAGGTTTAGGGTTAGGGTTAGGGGTAGGGTTACGGTTAGGGATAGGGTAAGGTTAAGGGTAATGTTTAGGGTTAGGGTTAGGTTTGGGGTTAGGGTTAGGGTTATGGTTAGGGTAAAGGTTAGGTTTAGTGTTAGGGTTAGGGTAAGGGTAAGTGTTAGGGTTAGGGTTAGGGTTAGGGTTAGGTTTAGGGTTTGGGTTAGGGTTAGGGTTAGTGTTAAGGTTAGGGTTAGTGCTACTGTTAGTGTTAGGGTTAGGGTTAGGGATAGGATAAGGGTTAGGGTTAGGGTAAGGTTTAGGTTGAGGGTTAGGGTTAGGGTTAGGTGTTAGGCTTAGGGTAAGGGTTAGGATAAGGATTAGGGTTAGGGTTAGGGTAGGGGTTAGGGTTAGGGTTAGGGTTAGGGTTAGCATTAAGTTTAGGGTTAGGGTTAGGGTAAGGGTAAAGGTTAAGGTAAGGGTAAGGATTAGGGTTAGATTTGGGTTAAGGTTATGGTTAGAGCTAGGGTTAGGGTTTGGGTTAGGGTTAGGGAAACGGTAAGGGTTACGGTTAGGGTTAGGGTAGGGGTTAGGGTTAGGGGTAGGGTTACTTTTAGGGATAGGGTAAGGGTAAGTGTTAGGGTTAGATTTCGGGTTCGGGTTAAGTGTAGAGTTTGGGTTATGATAAGGGTAAGGGTTAGGGTTAGGGTTAGGGGTTAGGGTTAGGGTTAGGTTTAGGATTAAGGTAAGGGTAATGTTTAGGGTTAGGGTTAGGGTAAGGGTTACTGTTAGGGTAAGGGTATGTGTTAGGGTTAGTGTTAGGGTTAGGTTTGGGGTTACGGTTAGGTTTAGGGTAAGGGTTAGGGATAGTGTTAGGGTTAGGGTAAGGGTAAGTGTTAGGGTTAGGTTTAGCGTTAGGGTTAGGGTTAGGGTTAGGTTGAGGGTTAGTGTTAGGGTAAGGGTAAGGGTTAGGGTTAGGTTTAGGGTTGGGGTTAAATTAAGGGTTAGGGGTAGTGTAAATGTAAGGGTTAGGGTTAGGGTTAGGGCTAGGATAAGGGTTAGGGTTAGGGTTAGGGAAACGGTAAGGGTTACGGTTAGGGTTAGGGTAGGGGTTAGGGTTAGGGTTACGGTTAGGGTTATTGTAAATGTTAGGGTAAGCATAAGGTTTAGGGTTAAGGTTATGATTAGGGTTAGGGTTAGGGTAAGCGTAAGGGTTATGTTAAGGTTAGGATTAGGGTAAGGTTAGGGTAGGGTAAGGGTTAGGGTTAGGTTCAGGGTAAGGTTTAGCGTGAGGGTAAGGGTAAGGGGTAGGGTTAGGGTTAGGGTTAATGTAAGTGTAATGGTTAGGGTTAGGGTTAGGGTTAAGTTTAGGGTTAGGGTTAGGGTAAGTGTTAGTGTTAAGGTTAGGTTTAGGGTTAGGGTTAGGATTAGGGATAGGGTAAGGGTAAGGTTTAGGCTTGGGGTTAGGGTAAGGGTTAGGGTTAGGGTTAGGGTTAGTGGTTAGGGTAAGTGGTAGGGTTAGGGTTAGGGTTAGGATTAGGGGTAGGTTTAACATTAAGGTTAGATTTTGGGTTAGGGTAAGGGTAAGTGTTAGGGTTAGGGTTAGGGTTAGGTTAAGGATAAGGGAAAGGGTTAGGGTTAGGGTTAGGGATAAGGTTTAGGGTTAGGGTTAGGTTTAGGGTTATGGTTAGGGTACGGGTAAGGTTTAGGGTTACGGTTAGGGTTAGGTTTATGGTTAGGGTTAGAGTAAGGATAAGGGTTAGTGTTAGGGTTAGGGTTGGGGTTAGGTTTAGGGGTTTGGGGTAGGGTTAGGGTTAGGGTAAGGGTAAGGGTTACGGTTAGGGTTAGGTGTTAGGGTTAGGGTTAGGGTTAGAGTTAGGGGTTAGGGTTAGGTTTAGGGTTAGTATTACAGTAAGGGTAGGGGTTAGCGTTAGGGTTAGGGTTAGGGTGAGGGATAGGGTAAGGGTTTGGGTTAGGGTAAGTGTTAGCATTAAGGTTAGGGTTAGGGTTAGGGTAAGGGTAAGGGTTAGGGTTAGGGTTAGGGTTAAGGTTAGGGTAAGGGTTAGGGTTAGGTTTGGGGTTAGGGTTTGGATTAGGGTAAGGGTAAGGGTTAGGGTTAGTTTAGGGTAAGGGTTAGGGTTAGGGTTAGGGTTAGGTTTAGGGTTAGAGTTAGGGTAAGGGTAAGCGTAAGGGTAGGGTTAGAGTTAGGGTTAGGTTTAGGTTTGGGGTTAAGGTTTGGGTAAGGGTTAGGGTTAGGGTTGGGGTTAGAGTTAGGATTAGGGTATGGTTAAGGGTTACGGAGAGTTTATGGTAAGGGTTAGGGTTATTGTTATGGTTAGGTTTAGGGTTAGAGTTAGGGTAAGTGTAAGGGTTAGGGTTAGGGTTAGGTTTAGGAATGGGGTTAAGGTTAGGGTTGGGTTTAGGGTAAGGAGAAGCGTTAGGGTTAGGGTTAGGTTTAGGGTAAAGCTTAGGGTTAGGGTTAGGGTTAGGTTTAGGTGTAGGTTTAGGTTTAGGGTAAGGGTATGTGTTAAGGTTAGTGTTAGGGTTAGCCTTTGGGTAAAGGTAAGGGTTAGGGATAGGGTTAGGGTTAGGGTAAGGGTAAGGGTTAGTGTTAGGGTTAGGCTTAGGGTTAGGGGGAAGGTTAGGGTTAGGGTTAGGGTAAGGGTAAGTGTTAGGGTTAGGGTTAGGGTTAGGGGGAAGGTTAGGGTTAGGGTTAGGGTAAGGGTAAGTGTTAGGATTAGGGTTAGGGTTAGGATTAGTGTTAAGATAACGCTAAGGGTTAGGGTTAGGTTTAGGTTTAGGGTAAGGGTAAGGGTTAGGGTTAGGGTTAGGGATAAGGTTAGGGTTAGGTTTAGGGTTAGGGTTAGGATAAGGGTAAGGGTTAGGGATAAGGTTCGGGTAGTGTTAGGGAGAGTGTAAGGGAAAGGTTTACTGTTAGGGTTAGGGTTAAGGGTTAGGGTTTGGGTTAGGGTTAGGATTAGGTTTAGGTTTAGGGTTAGGGTAAGGGTAATGTTTAGGGTTAGGGTAAGGGTTAGTGTTAGGGTAAGAGTATGGGTTAGGGTTAGGTTTAGGGTAAGGGTTAGTGTTAGTGTTAGGGTTAGGGTAAGTGTAAGTGTTAGGGTTAGGATTAGCGTTAGCGTGAGGGTTAGGGTTAGGTTTAGGGTTAGGGTTAGGGTAAGGGTAAGGGTTAGGTTGAGGTTTAGGGGTGGGGTTAAATTAAGGGTTAGGGTTAGTGTAAGGGTAAGGGTTAGGGTTAGGGTTAGGATTATGATAAGGGTTAGTGTTAGGGTTAGGTTTAGGTTGAGGGTTAGGGTTAGGGTTAGGTGTTAGGGTTAGGGTTAGGGTTAGTGTTAGGTGTTAGGGTTAGGGTTAGGGTAACGTTAGGGTTAGGGTTAGGGTTAGGGTAAGGGCAAGGGTAAGGGTAAGGGTTAGGGTTAGGGTAAGGGTTAGGGTTACGGTTAGCGTTAGGTTTAGGATAAGGGTAAGGGTTAGGGTTAGTGTTAGGGTTAGGGTAAAGGTAAGTGTTAGTGTTAGGGTTAGGTTTAGAATAAGGGTAAGGGTTGGGGTTAAGGTTAGGTTTAGGGTTAGGGTAAGGGTTAGGGTTAGTTTTAGGGTTAGGTTAAGGGTAAGTGTCAGGGTTAGGGTTAGGATAAGGGTAAGGGTTAGGGTTAGGGTTAATGTCAGGGTTAAGGTAAGGGTTAGGGTTAGGTTTAGTGTTAGGTTTAGGGTTAAGGTTAGGGTTAGGATTAGGGTAAGGTAAGGGTTAGGGTTAGGGTTAGGGGTTAGGGTTAGAGTTAGGGATAATTTTAGGTTTAGGGTAAGGGTAATGTTTAGGGATAGGGTTAGTGTTAGAATTAGGGTTAGGGTTAGGGTAAGGATAAGGGTAAGGTTTAGGGTTAGGTTTAGGGTTAGAGTTAGGTTTGGGGTTATGGTTAGGGTAGGGTTAGGTTTAGGTTTAGGGTTAGGGTTAGGGTTAGGGTTAGGTTTGGGGTTAGAGTTAGGGTAAGGGAAAGAGTTAGTGTTTGGTTTAGGGTTGGGGTTAAGGTTAGGGTTAGGGTTAGGGTTAGGTTAAGGGTAAGGGTTAGGGTTAGGGTTAGGTTTAGGGTTAGGATAAGAGTTAGGGTGAGGGTTAGGGTGAGGGTTAGGGTTAGGGTTAGGTGTTAGGGTTATGGTTAGGGTTAGGGTTAGGGGAAGGTTAGGTTTAGGGTTAGGGTAATGGTTAGGGTTAGGAGTTAGGGTAAAGGATAGGGTTAGGGTTAGGGTTAGTGTTCGGGTTAAGTTTAGGGTTTCGAATATGGTAAGGGTAAGGATTAGGGTTAGGGTTAGGGGTTAGGGTTAGGGTTAGGTTTAGGGTTAGGGTAAGGGTAATGTTTAGGGTTAGGGTTAGGGTAAGGGTATGGGTTAGGGTTAGGGTTAGGGTTAGGGTAAGGGTTAGTGTTAGGGTTAGAATTAGGGTAAGGGTTAGAGTTAGAGTTAGGCTTAGGGTAAGGGTAAGTGTTAGGGTTAGGGTTAGAGTTAGGGTTAGGGTAAGGTTTAGGGTTAGGGTAAGGGTTAGGGTTAGGATAGGGTTAGGGTAAGGGTTAGGGTAAGGGTTAGTGTTAGGGTTAGGATTAGGGTAAGGGTTAGTTTTAGGGGTTAGGGTTAGGGTTAGAGTTAGCGTAAGGTTTTGAGTTAGGTTAAGGGTAAGCGTTAGGGTTAGGGTTATGGTTAGCGTTAGGTTTAGGGTTAGGGTTAGGGTTAGGATTAGGGTTATGGTAAGGGTTAGTGTTAGTGTTAGAATTAGGGTAAGGGTTAGGGTTAGGGTTAGGGTTAGGTTAAGGGTAAGCATTAAGGTTAGGTTTCCGGTTAGGGTTAGGGTTAGGGTTAGGGTAAGTGTTAGGGTTAAGGTTCGGGTAGTGTTAGGGAGAGTGTAAGGGAAAGGTTTACTGTTAGGGTTAGGGTTAGGGGTTAGGGTTTGGGTTAGGGTTAGGATTAGGTTTAGGTTTAGGGTTAGGGTAAGGGTAATGTTTAGGGTTAGGGTAAGGGTTAGTGTTAGGGTAAGAGTATGGGTTAGGGTTAGGTTTAGGGTAAGGGTTAGTGTTAGTGTTAGGGTTAGGGTAAGGGTAAGTGTTAGGGTTAGGATTAGCGTTAGCGTGAGGGTTAGGGTTAGGTTTAGGGTTAGGGTTAGGGTAAGGGTAAGGGTTAGGTTTAGGTTTAGGGGTGGGGTTAAATTAAGGGTTAGGGTTAGTGTAAGGGTAAGGGTTAGGGTTAGGGTTAGGATTATGATAAGGGTTAGTGTTAGGGTTAGGTTTAGGTTGAGGGTTAGGGTTAGGGTTAGGTGTTAGGGTTAGGGTTAGGGTTAGTGTTAGGTGTTAGGGTTAGGGTTAGGGTAACATTAGGGTTAGGGTTAGGGTTAGGGTAAGGGCAAGGGTAAGGGTAAGTGTTAGGGTTAGGGTAAGGGTTAGGGTTACGGTTAGCGTTAGGTTTAGGATAAGGGTAAGGGTTAGGGTTAGTGTTAGGGTTAGGGTAAAGGTAAGTTTTAGGGTTAGGGTTAGGGTTAGAATAAGGGTAAGGGTTGGGGTTAAGGTTAGGTTTAGGGTTAGGGTAAGGGTTAGGGTTAGTGTTAGGGTTAGGTTAAGGGTAAGTGTCAGGGTTAGGGTTAGGGTAAGGGTAAGGGTTAGGGTTAGGGTTAATGTTAGGGTTAGGGTAAGGGTTAGGGTTAGGTTTAGTGTTAGGTTTAGGGTTAAGGTTAGGGTTAGGATTAGGGTAAGGTAAGGGTTAGGGTTAGGGTTAGGGGTTAGGGTTAGAGTTAGGGTTAATTTTAGGTTTAGGGTAAGGGTAATGTTTAGGGATAGGGTTAGTGTTAGGATTAGGGTTAGGGTTAGGGTAAGGATAAGGGTAAGGTTTAGGGTGAGGTTTAGGGTTAGAGTTAGGTTTGGGGTTATGGTTAGGGTAGGGTTAGGTTTAGGTGTAGGGTTAGGGTTAGGGTTAGGTTTGGGGTTAGAGTTAGGGTAAGGGAAAGAGTTAGTGTTTGGTTTAGGGTTGGGGTTAAGTTTAGGGTTAGGGTTAGGGTTAGGTTAAGGGTAAGGGTTAGGGTTAGGGTTAGGTTTAGGGTTAGGATAAGAGTTAGGGTGAGGGTTAGGGTTAGGGTGAGGGTTAGGGTTAGGGTTAGGTGTTAGGGTTACGGTTAGGGTTAGGGTTAGGGTAAGGTAATGGTTAGGGTTAGGGTAATGGTTAGGGTTAGGAGTTAGGGTAAAGGTTAGGGTTAGGGTTAGGGTTAGTGTTCGGGTTAAGTTTAGGGTTTCGATTATGGTAAGGGTAAGGATTAGGGTTAGGGTTAGGGGTTAGGGTTAGGGTTAGGTTTAGGGTTAGGGTAAGGGTAAAGTTTAGGGTTAGGGTTAGGGTAAGGGTATGGGTTAGGGTTACGGTTAGGGTTAGGGTAGGTTTGGGGTTAGGGTTAGGGTTAGGGTTAGGGTAAGGGTAAGGGTTAGGTTTAGGGTTGGGGTCAAATTTAGGGTTAGGGTTAGTGTAAGGGTAAGGTTTAGGGTTAGGGTTAGTGTTAGGATAAGGGTTAGCGTTAGGGTTAGGTTTAGGGTGAGGGTTAGGGTTAGGGTTAGGTGTTAGGGTTAGGGTTAGGGAAAGGGTTAGGGTTAGGGTTAGGGTAACGTTAGGGTTAGGGTTAGGGTAAAGGTTAGGGTTAGGGTTAGGGTTACGGTTAGGGTTAGGGAAATGGTAAGGGTAAGGGTAAGGGTTAGGGTTAGTGTTAGTGTTAGGGTAAGGATTACGCTTAGGGTTAGGGTTAGGGTCGGGGTTAGGGTTAGGGTTAGGGTTAGGGTTAGCATTAAGTTTAGGGTTAGGTTTAGGGTAAGGGTAAGGGTTAAGGTAAGGTTAAGGGTTAGGTTTAGGATTAGGGTTAAGGTTACGGTTAGGGCTAGGGTTAGGGTTAGGGAAAGGGTAAGGGTTACGGTTAGGTTTAGGGTTAGGGGTTAGGGTTAGGGTTACGGGTAGGGTTCGGTTTATGTTAGGGTTAGGGTTAGGGTTACGGTAGGGTTTAGGGAAAGGGTAAGGGTTATAGTTAGTGTTAGGGTTAGGGGTTAGTGTTAGGGTTAGTAGTAGGGTTAGGTGTAGGTTTAGGGTTAGGGTTAGGGAAAGGGTAAGGTTAAGGGTTAGGGTTAGGGGTTAGGGTTAGGGTAAGGGTTAGGGTTAGGGTTATGTTTAGGATAAGGGTAAGGTTTAGGGTTAGGTTTAGGGTTAGGGTAAGGGTAAGGGTAAGGGTAAGGGTAAGGGTTAGGGTTACGGTAAGGGTTAGATTTAGGGTTAGCATTAGGTTTAGGGTAAGGGTAAGGGTTAGGGTTAGTTTTAGGGTTAGTGTAAGGGTTAGGTTTAGGTTTAGGGTTAGGGTTAGGGTAAAGGTAACGGTTATGTTTAGGGTAAGGGTTAGGTTAGGGTTAGGGTTAGTGTTAGGTTTAGGGTAAGGGTAAGGGTTAGGGTTAGGATTAGGGTTAGGTTTAGAGTTAGGTTTGGGGTTAGCGTTAGGGTTAGGGTTAGGATTAGGTTTAGGGTTAGGGTTAGGGTTAGGTTTGGGGTTAGAGTTAGGGTAAGGGTAAGAGTTAGGGTTAGGTTTAGGTTTGGGGTTAAGGTTAGGGTTAGGGTTAGGGTAACGGTAAGGGTTAGGGTTAGGGTTAGTGTTAGGGTGTGGGTTAGGGTGAGGGTTAGGGTTAGGGTTAGGTGTTAGGGTTAGGGTTAGGGTAAGGGTTAGGGTTAGGGTTAGGGTTAGGGTAATGGTTAGGTTTAGGGTTAGGGTAAAGGTTAAGGTTAGGGTGAGGGTTAGGGTTCGGGTTAAGTTTAGGGTTAGGATTATTGTAAGGGAAAGGGTTAGGGTTAGGGTTAGGGTTAGGGGTAAGGGTTAGGGTTAGGTTTAGGGTTAGGGTATGGGTAATGTTTAGGGTTAGTGTTAGGGTTAGGTTAAGGGTATGGGTTAGGGTTAGGGTTAGGGTTAGGGTTAGGTGTGGGGTTAGGGTTAGGGTTCGGGTTATGTTAAGGGTTAGGGTTAGTGTTAGGGTTAGGGTAAGGATTAGTGTTAGGGTTAGGGTTAGCGTTAGGGTTAGGGTTAGGGTTAGGTTTAGAGTTAGGTTTAGGTTAAGGGTAAGGGTTAGGGTTAGGTTTAGGGTTGGGGTTAAATTTAGGTTAGGGTTAGTGTAAGGGTAAAGTTTAGGTTTAGTGTTAGTGTTAGGATAAGGGTTAGGGTTAGGGTTAGGTTTAGGGTCAGGGTTATGGTTAGGGTTAGGTGTTAGGGTTAGTGTTAAGGTTAGGGTACAGTTTAGAGTAAGGGTTAGGGTTAGGGTTAGGGAAAGGGTAATGGTTAGGGTAAGGGTTAGGGTTAAGGTTAGTGTTAGGGTAAGGATTAGAGTTAGGGTTAGGGTTAGGGTTAGGGTTAGGGTAAGGGTTAGGGTTAGGGTTAGGGTTAGGGTTAGGATAAGGGTTAGGGTTAGGGTTAGGGTTAGGGTTAGGGTTAGGGGTAGGGTAAGGGTTAGGGTTAGGTTTAGGGTAAAGGTTAGGGTTATGGGTTAGGGTTTGGTTTAGAGTTAGGGTTAGGTTTAGAGTTAGGTTTAGGTTAAGGGTAACGTGAGGGTGAGTGGTAGGGTTAGGGGTAGGTTTAGGGTTAGGTTAGGGTAAGGGTATGGGTTAGGGTTAGGGTTAGGGTTAAGTTTAGGGTTAGGGTTAGGGTAAGTATTGGGGTTAGGGTTAGGTTTAGGGTAAGGGTTAGGGGTAGCGTTAGGCTTAGTGTTAGGGTGAGGGTTAGAGTTAGGGTAAGGGTAGGGATTAGGGTTAGGGTTAGGGAAAGGGTAAGGGATAGGGTTAGGGTTAGGGTTAGGGTTAGGGGTAGGGGTAGGGGTAGGTGTAGGGTTATGGTTAGGGATAGGGTAAGGGTAAGGTTTAGGTTTACGGTTAGGTGTTAGGGTTAGGTTAAGTGTTAAGGTTATGTTTACGGTAAGGGTTAGGTTAGGGTTAGGGTTAGCGTTAGGTTTAGGGTAAGGGTAAGGGTTAGGGTGAGGATTAGGGTTAGGTTTAGAGTTAGGTTTAGGGTTAGCGTTAGGGTTAGAGTTAGGGTAAGGGTAAGAGTTAGGGTTAGGTTTAGGGTTGGGGTTAAGGTTAGGGTTAGGGTTAGGGTAACGGTAAGGGTTAGGGTTAGGGTTAGTGTTAGGGTGAGGGTTAGGGTGAGGGTTAGGGTTAGGGTTAGGGTAAGGGTAAGGGTTAGGGTTAGGGTTAGGGTTTGGTTTAGGGTTAGGGTTAGGGCAAGGGTTAGGGTTAGGGTTAGGGTTAGAGTTAGGGTTAGGGTTAGGGTTAGGGTTAGGTGTTAGGGTTAGGGTTAGGGTAAGGTTTAGGGTTAGGGTTAGGGTAATGGTTAGGTTTAGGGTTAGGGTAAAGGTTAGGGTTAGGGTGAGGGTTAGGGTTCGGGTTAAGTTTAGGTTTAGGATTATGGTAAGGGTAAAGGTTAGGGTTAGGGTTAGGGTTAGGGGTAAGAGTTAGGGTTAGGTTTAGGGTTAGGGTAAGGGTAATGTTTAGGGTTAGTGTTAGGGTTAGGGTAAGGTATCGGTTAGGGTTAGGGTTAGGGTTAGGGTTAGGTTTGGGGTTAGGGTTTAGGGTTCGGGTTATGGTAAGGGTTAGGGTTAGTGTTAGGGTTAGGGTAAGGGTAAGTGTTAGGGTTAGGGTTAGCGTTAGGGTTAGGGTTAGGGTTAGGTTTAGAGTTAGGGTTAGGTTAAGGGTAAGGGTTAGGGTTAGGTTTAGGGTTGGGGTTAAATTTACGGTTAGCGTTAGTGTAAGGGTAAGGTTTAGGTTTAGGGTTAGTGTTAGGAAAAGGGTTAGGGTTAGGGTTAGGTTTAGGGTCAGGGTTATGGTTAGGGTTAGGTGTTAGTGTTAGTGTTAGGGTTAGGGTAAAGTTTATGGTTAGGGTTAGGTTTAGGGTTAGGATTAGGGAAAGGGTAATGGTTAGGGTAAGTGTTAGGGTTAAAGTTAGTGTTAGGGTAAGGAGTAGAGTTAGGGTTATGGTTATGGTAAGGGTTAGGTTTGGGGTAAGGGTTAGGGTTAGCATTAAGTTTAGGGGTAGGTTTAGGGTAACGGTAAGGGTTAGGGTAAGGGTAAGGGTTAGGTGTAGGGTTAGGATTAAGTTTAGCGTTAGGGTTAGGTTAGGGTAAGGGTTAGGGAAAGGGAAAGGGTTAGTGTTAGATTTAGGGTTAGGTGTTAGGGGTAGGGGTAGGGGTAGGGGAGGGTTAGTTTTAGGGTTAGGGTTATGGTAAGGTTAAGGGTTAGGATTAGGGTTAGGGTTAAGATTAGTGTTAGGGTTAGTTTTAGGGTTAGGGAAAGGGTAAGGGTTAGAGTTAGGGTTAGGGTTAGGGTTAGGTTTACAGTTAGAGATAGGGTAAGGGTAAGGTTTACGGTTACGGTTAGGTGTTAGGGTTAGGGTAAGGGTTATCGTTATGTTTAGGGTAAGGGTTAAGGTTAGGGTTAGGGTTAGCGTTAGGTTTAGGGTAAGGGAAAGGGTTAGGGTTAGGATTAGGGTTAGGGTTATAGTTAGGTTTGCGGTAACGGTTAGGGTTAGGGTTAGGATTAGGTTTAGGGTTAGGGATAGGTTTAGGTTTGGGGTTAGAGTTAGGGTAAGGGTGAGAGTTAGGGTTAGGTTTAGGGTTGGGGTTAAGGTTAGGTTTAGGGTTAGGGTAACGGTAAGTGTTAGGGTTAGGGTTAGGGTTAGGATAAGGTTTAGATTTAGGGTTAGGATTAGGGTGAGGGTTAGGGTTAGGTGTTAGGGTTAGGGTTAGGGTTAGGATTAGATTAAGGGTTAGGGTTAGGGTTAGGGTAATGGTTAGGGTTAGGGTAATGGTTAGGGTTAGGGTTAGGGTTAGGGTTCGGGTTAAGTTTAGGGTTAGGATTATGGTAAGGGAAGGGGTTAGGGTTAGGTTTAGGGTTAGGGGTTAGGGTTAGGGTTAGGGTTAGGGTTAGGGTAACCTTAGGGTTAGGGTTAGGGTTAGGATAAAAGTTAGGGTTAGGGTTAAGGTTAGGGTAAAATTTAGGGTTAGGGTTAGGGTTAGATTTAGGGTTAGGGAAAGGGTAAGGTTTAGGGTAAGCTTTAGGGTTAGGGTTAGGGTTAGGGTTAGGGTTAGGGTAAGGGTTAGGGTTAGGGTTATGTTTAGGGTTAGGGTTAGGGTTAGGTTTAGCGGTTAGGGTTAGGGTTAGGGTTAGGGTTAGGGTAGGGGTAAGGTTTAGGGTTAGCGTTAGGGTTCAGTTAAGTTTAGGGTTAGGATTATGGTAAGGGTAAAGGTTAGGGTTAGGGATAGGGTTAGGGTAAGTGTTAGGGTTCGGGTTAGGATGAGGGTTAGGATTAGGGTTAGGTGTTAGGGTTAGGGTTAGGGTTAGGGTAAGGGTTAGGGTTAGGATTAGGGTAAGGGTATGGGTTAGGGTTAGGGTTAGGATTAGGGTTAGGTTTGGGGTTAGGGTTAGGGTAAGGGTTAGGGTTATTGTTAGGGTAAGGGTAAGGGTAAGTGTTAGGGTTAGAGTTAGCATTAGGGTTAGGGTTAGGGTTAGGTTTAGGGTTACGGTTAGGGTAAGGGTAAGGGTTAGGTTTAGGTCTAGTGTTGGGGTTAAATTAAGGGTGAGGTTTAGTGTAAGTGCAAGGGTTAGGGTTAGGGTTAGGCTTAGGCTTAGGGTTAGGGGTTAGGGTTAGGGTTAGGGTTAGGGTTGGGTTTAGGTTGAGGGTTAGGATTAGGGTTAGGTGTTAGGGTGAGGGTTAGGGTAAGGGTTAGGGTTAGGATTATGGTAACGTTAGGATTAGCGTTAGGGTTAGGGTAAAGGTTAGGGTTAGGGTTAGGGTTAGGGAAAGGGTAAGGGTTAGGGTAAGGGTTAGGGTTAGTTTTAATGTTAGGGTAAGGATTAGGGTTAGGGTTAGTGTTAGGGTAGTAGTTAGGGTTAGATTTAGGGTTAGGGTTAGCATTAAGTTTAGGGTTAGGGTTAGGGTAAGGGTAAGGCTTAAGGTAAGGGTAAGGTTTCGGGTTAGGTTTAGGGTTAGGGGTTAGGTTTAGGTTTAGGGTAATGGTAAGGTTTAGAGTTAGTTTTAGGGATAGGGGTTAGGGGTAGGGTTAAGGGGAGGGTTTGGGGTAGGGTTAGGGTTAGGGTTAGGGTAAGGGTAAGGTTTAGGATTAGGGTTAGGGTTAGGGTTAGCGTAACGGTTAGGGTTATGTTTAGGATAAGGGTAAGGTTTAGGGGTAGGGGTAGGGGTAGGGTTAGGGTAAGGGTAAGGGTTAGGGTTAGGGTTAGGTTTAGGTTTAGGGTTAGGATAAAGGTAAGGGTTAGGGTTAGGGTTAGGGTTAGGGTAAGGGTTAGGGTTAGGTTTAGTGTTAGGGTTTGGGTTAAGGTTAGGGTTAGGATTATGTTAAGGGTAATGTTTAGGGTTAGGGTTAGGGTTAGGTAAGAATAAGGGTTAGGGTTAGGGTTAGGTTTGGAGTTAGGGTTAGGGTTAGGGTAAGGTTTAGGGTTATTGTTAGGGTTAGGTTAAGGGTAAGTGTTAGGGTTAGGGTTAGGGTTAGGTTATGGGTAAAGTTTAGGGTTAAGGTTAGGTTTAGGGTTAGGGGTTAGGGTTAGGGTTAGGGTTAGGTTCAGGGTTAGGGTATGGGTCGGGGTTAGGTTTAGCTTTAGGGTTAGGTTTAGGGTTAGGGTTAGGGTTAGGGTAAGTGTTAGTGTTAAGGTTAGGGTAGGGTTAGCGATAGTGTAAGGGAAAGGATTAGTGTTAGGGTTAGGGTTAGGGTATAGGATTTGGGTTAGGGTTAGGGTTAGGTTTAGTTTTAGGGTTAGGGTAAGGGTAATGGTGAGGGTGAGGGTTAGGAATAGTGTTATGTTTAGGGTTAGGTTTAGGGTAAGGGTATGGGTTAGGGTTAAGGTTAGGGTTAGGGTTAGGTTTAGGGTTAGGGTAAGGATTGGGGTTAGGGTTAGGGTAAGGGTTAGGGTTAGGGTTAGGGTTAGGGTTAGGGTAAGGGTAAGTGTTAGGGTTAGAGTTAGGGTAAGGGTAAGGGTTAGTGTAAGGGTTAGGGTTAGGGTAGGGTTAGGGTAAGGGTTAGCGTAAGGGTTAGTGTTCGGGTTAGAATTAGGGTAAGGGTTAGTTTTAGGGGTTAGGGTTAGGGTTAGAGTTAGGGTAAGGTTTAGGGTTTGGTTAAGGGTAAGCTTTAGGTTTAGGGTTATGGTTAGCGTTAGGTTTAGGGTTAGGGTTAGGGTTAGGGTAAGTGTTAGGGTTAAGGTTAGGGTAGGGTTAGGGATAGTGTAAGAGTAAGGTTTAGAGTTAGGGTTAGGGTTAGGGGTTAGGGTTTGGGTTAGAGTTAGGGGTAGGTTTAGGGTTAGGGTTAGGTTAAGGGTAAGGGTGAGGGTTAGGGTTAGGGTTAGGTTTAGGGTTAAGTTTAGGGTAAGGGTATGGGTTAGGTTTAGGGTTAGGGTTAAGTTTAGGTTTAGGGTTAGGGTAAGGGTTGGGGTTAGGGTTAGGGTAAGTGTAAGTGTTAGTGTTAAGGTTAGGATTAGGTTAATGGTAAGGGTTAGGGTTAGGGTTAGGTTTAGGGTTAGGGTTAGGGGTAGGGATAGGGTAAGGGTCAGTATTCGGTTAGGGTTAGGGTTAGGGTTAGGATTAGGTTAAGGGTAAGGGTTAGGTTTAGGGTTAGGTTTAGGGTTAAGTTTAGGGGTTAGGGTTAGGGTTAGGGTTAGGTTAAGTGTAAAGTTAGGGTTAGGGTTAGGTAATAGGGGTAGGGTAAGGTTTAGGGTTATGTTTAGGGTAAGGGTAAGGTTTAGGATTAGGGTTAGGGTTAGTGTTAGGGTTAGTGTTAGGATACGTGTTAGGGTTAGGGTTAACGTTAGGGTAAGGTTTGGGGTTAGGGTTAGTGTTAGGTTTAGGTTTAGGGACAGGGTTAGGGTAAGGGTTACTGTTAGGGTTTGGGTTAATGTTAGGGTTAGGGTAAGAGTTAGGGTTAGGTTTAGTGTTAGGGTTGGGGTTAATGTTAGGGTTAGGATTATGGTAAGGTAAGGGTTAGGGTTAGGGTTAGGGTTATGGGTTAGGGTTGGAGTTAGGGTTAGATTTAGGTTTAGGGTAAGGGTAATGTTTAGGGTTAGGGTTAGTGTTAGGGTTAGGGTGAGGTTTAGGTTTAGGGTTAGGGTTGGGGTAAGGTTAAGGGTTAGGGTTAGGTTTAGGGTTGGGGTTAAATTTAGGGTTAGGGTTAGTGTAAGGGTGAGGTTTAGGTTTAGGGTTAGGTTTAGGGTTAGGGTAAGGATTGGGTTTATGTTTATGGTAAGGGTTAGGGTTAGGGTTAGGGTTAGGGTAAGGGTGTTAGGGTTAGAGTTAGGGTAAGGGTAAGGGTTAGGGTAAGAGTTAGGGTTAGTGTTAGGGTAGGGTTAGGCTAAGGGTTAGTGTAAGGGTTAGGGTAAGGGTTAGTGTTAGGGTTAGAATTAGGGTAAGGATTATGGTTAGGGTTAGGGTTAGGTTAAGGGTAAGCATTAGGGTTAGGTTTAGGGTTAGGGTTAGGGTTAGGGTAAGTGTTAGGGTTAAGGTTCGGGTAGTGTTAGGGAGAGTGTAAGGGAAAGGTTTACTGTTAGGGTTAGGGTTAGGGGTTAGGGTTTGGGTTAGGGTTAGGATTAGGTTTAGGTTTAGGGTTAGGGTAAGGGTAATGTTTAGGGTTAGGGTTAGGGTAAGGGTTAGTGTTAGGGTAAGAGTATGGGTTAGGTTTAGGATTAGGGTTAGGGTAAGGGTTAGTGTTAATGTTAGGGTTAGGGTAAGGGTAAGTGTTATTGTTAGGATTAGCGTTAGGGTGAGGGTTAGGGTTAGGTTTAGGGTTAGGTTTAGGGTAAGGGTAAGAGTTAGGGTTAGGTTTAGGGGTGGGTTTAAATTAAGGGTTAGGGTTAGTGTAAGGGTAAGGGTTAGGGTAAGGGTTAGGGTTAGGATAAGGGTTAGTGTTAGGATTAGGTTTAGGATGAGGGTTAGGGTTAGGGTTAGGTGTTAGGGTTAGGGTTAGGGTAACGTTAGGGTTAGGGTTAGGGTTAGGGTTAGGGTAAGGGTTAGGCTTAGTGTAAGGGTTAGGGTTAGGGTTAGCGTTAGGTTTAGGATAAGGGTAAGGGTTAGGGTTAGGGTAAGGGTTAGGGTTAGGGTTAGTGTTAGGTTTAGTTTTAGGGTTAAGGTAAAGGTAAGGGTTAGGGTTAGGGTTAGGTTTAGGGTTAGGGTAAAGGTTAGGGTTAGGGTTAGTGTTAGGGTTCGGTTAAGGTTAGGGTTAGGATTATGGTAAGGGTAAGGTTTAGGGTTAGGTTTAGGGTTAGGGGAAGAGTAAGGTTTAGGGTTAAGGTTAGGGTAAGAGTTAGGGTTAGTGTTAGGGTTAGGGTAAGTTTTAGGGTTAGGGTTAGTGTTCGGGTTAGGGTTAAGGTTATGTTTAGGGTTAGGGTAAGGATTACGGTTTGGGTTAGAGTTAGGTTAAGGGTTAGGGTTAGGGTTAGGGTTAGCATTAAGTTTAGGGTTAGGATTAGGGTAAGGGTAAGGGTTAGGGTTAGGGTTAGGGTTAGGGTAAGGATTAGGGTTAGAGTTAGGGTTAGGGTAAGGGTTAGGGTTAGGGTTAGGGTTAGGGTAATGTTTAGAGTTAGGTTTAGAGTTAGGGTTAGGTTAAGGGTAAGGTTGAGGGTAAGGATTAGGGTTAGGGTTAGTGTTAGGGTTAGGGTTAGGGTTAGGGAAAGGGTAAGGCTTGGGGTTAAGTTTATGGTTAGGGTAAGGGTTAGGTTTAGGGTTAGGGTTAGGGTAAGCATTAAGGTTATGGTTAGAGTTAGGGTTAGGGTTAGGTCTAGGTTAGGGTTAGGATTAGTGAAAAGTTAAGGATTAGAATTACGTTTATGTTTAGGGTTGGGGTTAAACTTAGGGTTAGGGTTAGGGTTAGGGAAGGGTAAGTTTTAGGGTTCGGGTTAGGGTTAGAGTTAGGGTTAGGATAAGGGTAAGTGTTATGGTTAGGGTTAGGGTTAGGGGTTAGGGTTAGGGTTAGGGTTAGGGTTAGAATTAGGGTTAGGGTTAGGGTAAGTGTTAGGGCTAGAGTTAGGGTTAGGGTTAGGGTAAGGTTAAGGGTTAGGGTTAGGTTTAGGGTTCAGTTTAGGGTAATGGTTAGGGTTAGGGTAAGAGTTAGTGTTAGGGTTAGGGTTAGGGTAAGGGTTAGGGTAAGGGATAGTGTTAGGGTTAGGGTTAGGGTAAGGGTTAGGTTTAGGGGTTAGGGTTAGGGGTAGGGTTAGGTTAAGGGTTAGGGTTAGGGTTAGGGTAAGTGTAAGGTTTAGATTTAGGGTTAGGATTAGAGTTAGGGTTAGGGTTAGGGTAAGGGTAAGGGTTAGGGTTAGGGTTAGGTTTAGGTTTAGGTTTAGGTTTAGGGTTAGGGTTAGGGTTAGGTTTAGTGTAAGGGTAAGGGTTACGGTTAGGGATAAGATTAGGGTAAGGGAAAGGGTTAGTGTTAGGGTTAGGGTTACAGGTTAGGTTTAGGGTTAGGGTTAGGGTAAGGGTAAGGGTTAGGGTTAGGGTTAGGGGTTAGGGTTAGGGTTTGGTTAGGGTTAGGGTTAGTATTAGGTTTATGGTTAGGGTTAGGGTAAGGGTTAGGATTAGTGTAAGGGTAAGAGTTAGGGTTATGGTTAGGGTTAGGGTAAAGGTTAGGGTTAGGGTCAGGTTAGGGTTAGTGTAAGGGTAAGTGTTAGGGTTTGGGTTAGGGTTAGGGTTAGAGTAAGGGTAAGTGTTAGGGTTTGGGTTAGGGTTAGGGTAAGGTTAAGGGTTAGGATTAGGGTTAGGGTTAGGTTTAGGGTTAGGGTTAGGGTTAGGGTTAGAGTAAGGGTAAGTGTTAGGGTTTGGGTTATGGTTAGGGTAAGGGTAAGGGTTAGGGTTAGGGTTAGGTTTATGGTTAGGGTTAGGGTTAGGGTAAGGGTAAGTGTTAGGGTTAGGCTTAGGGTTTTGGTTAGGGTTAGGGTAAGGGTAAGGGTTAGGGTTAGGGTTAGGGTTAGGGGTTAGGGTAAGGGTAATGGTTAGGGTTGGGTTAGGGTTTGGGTAAGGATTAGGTTTAGGATTAGTGTTAGGGTTAGCATTAAGGTTATGTTTATGGTTAGGGTTAGGCTTAGGGTTAGGTTTAGGCTTATGATTAGGGTAAGGGTAAGGGTTAATATTATGGTTAGGGTTAGGGTTGGGATTAAGGTTAGGGTTAGGGTTAGGGTTAGGGTAAGTGTAACGGTTAGGGTTAGGGTTAGGGTTAGGGTAAGGTTTAGTGTTAGCGTTAAGGTAAGTGTTAGGGTTAGGGTAAGTGTAAGGGTTAGGGTTAGGGTTAGGGTTAGGGTTAGGGTAAGGGTTAGGGTTAGGGTAAGGGTAAGGTTAGGGTTAGTGTTAGGGTTAAAGTTAGGGTTAGGGTTATGGTTACATTTGAGGTAAGTTAGGGTTAGGGTTAGGGTTAGGGAAAGGGTAAGAGTTCGGCTTAAGGTTAGGGTTAGGGTTAGGGTAAGGATTAGGGTTACGGTTAGGGTTAGGGTTAGGGTTAGGATTAGGGTTAGGGTTAGCATTAAGTTTAGGCTTTTGGTTATGGTAAGGGTAAGGGTTAGGGTTAGGGTAAGGGTAAGTGTTAGGGTTAGGCTTAGGGTTAGGGTTAGGTTTAGGGTAGGGTTAGGTTAAGGGTAAGGTTGAGGGTTAGGATTAGGGTTAAGGTTAGTGTTAGGGCTAGGGTTAGGGTTAGGGAAAGGGTAAGGTTTGGGGTTAAGTTTATGGTTAGGGTAAGGGTTAGGTTTAGGGTTAGCATTAAGGTTAGGGTTAGAGTTAGCGTTAGGGTTAGGGTTAGGTTAGGGTTAGGATTAGGGAAAGAGTAAGGGTTAGGATTACGGTTAGGTTTAGGGTTGAGGTTAAAGTTAGGGTTAGGGTTAGGGTTAGGGAAAGGGTAAGGGTTAGGGTTAGGGTTAGGGTTAGCATTAAGGTTAGGGGTAGGGTTAGGGTAATGGTAAGGTTTAGGTTTAGGGTTAGGGTTAGGGTAAGGGTAAGGGTTAGGGTTAGGGTTAGGGTTAGGGTTAGGGTAAGGGTAAGGTTTAGGGTTAGGTTTAGGGTTAGAGTAAGGGTAACGGTTAGGGTTAGGGTTACGGTTAGGGTAAGGGTAAGGGTTAGGGTTAGGGTTAGGGTAAGGGTAAGGTTTAGGGTTAGGTTTAGTTTTAGGGTAAGTATAAGGGTTATGCTTAGGTTTAGGGTTAGAGTTAGGTTTAGGGTTAGGGTTAGGGTAAGGGTAAGGGTTAGGTAAGGTTTAGATTTAGGGTTAGGATTAGGGTTAGGGGTAGGGTTAGGGTTAGGGTTAAGGTAATGGAAAGGGTTAGGGTTAGGGTTAGGGTTAGGGTAAGGGTTAGGGTTAGGTTTAGGGTAAGGGTAAGTTTTAGGGTTAGGGTTAGGTTTAGTGTTAGGTTTAGTGTTAGGGTAAGGGTTAGGGTAAGTGTTAAGGTTAGGTTTAGGTTTAGGTTTTGTGTAAACGGAAAGATTAGTGTTGGAGTTAGGGTTAGGGGTTAGGGTTAGTGTTAGGTTTAGGGTAAGATTAAGAGTAATGTTTAGGATTAGGGTTAGGGTTAGGGTTAGGGTAAGGGTAAGGGTTAGAGTTACGGTTAGGGTTAGGTTTGGGGTTAGGATTAGCGTGAGGGTAAGAGTTAGGATTACTGTTAGGTTTAGGGTTATTGTAAGGGTAAGGGTTAGAGTTAGGTTTAGAGTTGGGCTTAAGGTAAGGTTTAGGGTTAGGGTAAGGTAAGGGTTAGGGTTAGGGTTAGGTTAAGGGTTAGGTTTAGGGTTAGGGTTACGGTGAGGGTTAGGGTTAGGGTTAGGTGTTAGGGTTAGGGTTAGGATTGGGGTTAGGGTAAGGGTTAGGGTTAGGGTAAGGCTTAGGGTTAGGGTTAGGGTTAGGGTAAGAGTACGTTTTAGAGTTAGGGTTAGGGTTAGGATTAGGGTTAGGATTAGGGGTTAGGGTTAGGGTTAGGTTTAGGGTAAGGGTTAGGGTTAGGGTTAGGGTTAGGGTAAGGGTAGGTTTTTGGGTTAGGGTTAGGGTAGGGATAAGTGTTAGAGTTAGAGTTAGGGTTAGGGTTAGGTTTAGGGGTTAGGGTTAGGGTTAGGGTAAGGGTTAGGTTTAGGGTTAGGGTTAGGGTAAGGGTAAGTGTTAGGGTTAGGGTTAGGATTAGGTTTTGGGTAAGGGTAAGTGTTAGGGTTAGGGTTAGGGTTAGGGTTAGGTTAAGGTTAAGTGTTAGGGTTAGGGTTAGGTTTACAGTTAGTGTTAGGTAAGGGTAAGTGTTAGGGTTAGTTTTAGGGTTAGGGTTAGGGTAAGGGTAATGGTTAGGGTTAGGTTTAGGGTTAGGGTTAGGGTAAGGGTTAGGGTAAGGATTAGTGTTAGGGTTAGGGTTAGGGTAAGGGTTAGGGTTAGTGGTTAGGGTTAGGGTTAGAGTTAGGGTTTGGTTAAGGTTTAGGGTTAGGGTTAGGGTTAGTGTTAGGGTTAGGGTTAGCGATAAGTTTATAGTTAGGGTTAGGTCTAGTGTAAGGGTAAGGTTTAGGGTTAGGGTTAGGTTTAGGGATAGGGTAAAGCTTAAGGTTAAGGTAAGTATTAGGGTTCGGGTTAGGGGTAGGGTTAGTGTAAGTGTAAGGGTTAGGGTTAGGGGTTAGGGTTTGGTTAGGGTTAGGGATAGAATTAGGGTTAGGGAAAGGGTAAGGGTTAGGGTAAGGGTTAGGTTTAGAGTTAGGTTTAGGGTAAGGATTAGGGTTAGGGTTAGGGTTAGGCTAAGGGTTAGGGTTCGGGTTAGGATTAGGGTTAGCATTAAGTTTTGGGTTAGGGTTAGGATAAGGGTAAGGTTAAGGGCTAGGGTTAGGTTCAGGGTAAGGATTAGGGTTAGACTTAGGGTTAGGGTAAGGGTTAGGTTTAGGTTTAGGGTTAGGGTTAGCATTAAGGTTAGGGTTAGGGTTAGTTTTAGGGGTTAGGGTTAGGGTTAGGGTTAGGCTTAAGGTTAGTATAAGGGTTAGGGTTAGGGTTAGGGTAAGGGTAAGTTTTGGGGTTAGGGTTAGGGTTCTGATTAGTGTAAGGTTTAGGTTAGGGTTAGTGTTAGGTTTAGGGTTAGGGTTAGGGTAAGGGTTAGGGTTAGGGTAAGGGTAAGGTTTAGGGTTAGGGTTAGGGTTAGGGTTAAAGTTAGGGTTAGGGTTAGGGTTACAGTTGGGGTAAGTTAGGGATAGGGTTAGGGTTCGGGTTAGGGAAAGGGTAAGGGTTCGGCTTAGGGTTAGGGTTAGGGTTAGGGTTAGGGTAAGGATTAGGGTTAGGGTTAGGGTAAGACTTAGGGTTAGGGTTAGGGTTAGGGTTAGCATTAAGTTTATGGTTAGGGTTAGGGTAAGGGTAAGGTTTAGGTTTAGGTTTAGGTTTAGGGTTAGGTTTAGAGATAGGTTAGGGTAAGGGTAAGGGTTAGGGTTAGTGTTAGGGTTAGGGTTAGGGTTAGGGTTAGGGTTAGCATTAAGTTTATAGTTAGGGTTAGGGTAAGGGTAAGGTTTAGGTTTAGGTTTAGGGTTAGGTTTAGAGTTAGGTTAGGGTAAGGGTAAGGGATAGGGTTAGGGTTAGTGTTAGGGTAAGTGTAACGGTGAGGGTTAGGGTTAGGGTTAGGTTAAGGTTAGGGTTAGGGTAAGGTTTAGGGTTAGGGTTAGGGTTAGGGTTAGGTTTAGAGTTAGGGTTAGGGTTAGGTTTAGGGTTAGGTTTGGGGTAAGGGTAAGGGTTGGGTTAGGGTTAGGGTTACCGTTAAGTTTAGGGTTAGATTTAGGGTAAGGGTAAGGGTTAGGTTTAGGGTTATGGTTAGGGTTAAGTTTAGGGTTAGGGTTAGGGTTAGGGTTAGGTTTAGGGTAGGGGAAAGGGTTAGTGTTAGGGTTAGGGTTAGGGTTAGGGTTAGGGTAAGGGAAAGGGTAAGTGTTAGCGTTATGGTTAGGGTTAAAGTTAGGGTTAGGGTTAGGGTTACAGTTCGGGTGAGTTAGGGTTAGGGTTAGGGTTCGGGTTAGGGAAAGGATAAGGGTTCGGCTTAGGGTTAGGGTTAGGGTTAGGGTAAGGATTAGGGTTAGGGTTAGGGTAAGAGTTAGGGTTAGGTTTAGGGTTAGGGTTAGCATGAAGTTTAGGGTTATGGTTAGGGTAAGGGTAAGGTTTAGGTTTAGGTTTAGGTTTAGGGTTAGGGTTAGGTTTAGAGTTAGGGTTAGGGTAAGGGTAGGGGTTAGTGTTAGGGTTTGTGTTAGAGTAAGTGTAACGGTGAGGGTTAGGGTTAGGGTTAGGTTAAGGTTAGGGTTAGGGTAAGGTTTAGGGTTAAGGTTAGGGTTAGGGTTAGGGTTAGAGTAAGGGTAAGGGTTGGGTTAGGGTTAGGGTTACGGTTAGGTTTAGGGTTAGGTTTAGGGTAAGGGTAAGGGTTAGGTTTAGGGTTATGGTTAGGGTTAAGTTTAGGGTTATGGTTATGGTTAGGGTTAGGGTAGGGGAACGGGTTAGTGTTAGGGATAGGGTTAGGGTTAGGGTTAGGGTTAGGGTAAGGGAAAGGGTAAGGGTTAGGGTTAGGGGTAGGGTTAGGGTAAGGATTAGGGTTAGGGTTAGTGTTAGGGTTAGGATAAGGGTTAGGGTTAGGGTTAGGGATAGGGTCAGGGTAAGGGTAAGGGTTAGGGTTAGGGTAAGGGAAAGGGTTAGGGTTAGGGTTAGGGTTACAGGTTAGGGTTAGGGTTAGGGTTAGGGTAAGGTTAAGGGTTAAGGTTAGGGTTAGGGGTTAGGGTTAGGGTTGGGTTAGGGTTAGGTTTAGGGTTAGTATTAGGTTTAGGATTAGGGTAGGGTAAGGGTTAGGGTTAGGGTAAGGGTAATGGTTAGGGTTAGGGTTAGGGTTAGGGTTAGCATTAAGTTTAGGGTTAGGGTTAGGGTAAGGGTAAGGTTTAGGTTTAGGTTTAGGTTTAGGGTTAGGGTTAGGGTTAGGTTTAGAGTTAGGGTTAGGGTAAGGGTAAGGGTTAGGGTTAGGTTTAGTGTTAGGGTAAGTGTAACGGTGAGGGTTAGGGTTAGGGTTAGGTTAAGGTTAGGTTTAGGGTAAGGTTTAGGGTTAGGGTTAGGGTTAGGGTTAGTTTTAGAGTTAGGGTTAGGGTTAGGGTTAGGTTTAGGGTTAGGTTTAGGGTAAGGGTAAGGGTTGGGTTAGGGTTAGGTTTACGGTTAGGTTTAGGGTTAGGTTTAGGGTAAGGGAAGGGTTAAGTTTAGGGTTATGGTTATGGTTAGGGTTAGGGTTAGGGTTAGGGTAGGGGAAAGGGTTAGTTTTAGGGATAGGGTTAGTGTTAGGGTTAGGGTTAGGGTTAGGGTTAGGGTAAGTGTTAAGGTTAGGTTTAGGTTTAGGTTTTGTGTAAACGGAAAGATTAGTGTTGGAGTTAGGGTTAGGGGTTAGGGTTAGTGTTAGGTTTAGGGTAAGGTTAAGAGTAATGTTTAGGATTAGGGTTAGGTTTAGGGTTAGGGTAAGGGTAAGGGTAAGGGTTAGAGTTACTGTTAGGGATAGTTTTGGGGTTAGGATTAGCGTGAGGGTAAGAGTTAGGGTTACTGTTAAGTTTAGGGTTATTGTAAGGGTAAGGGTTAGAGTTAGGTTTAGAGTTGGGCTTAAGGTAAGGTTTAGGGTTAGGGTAAGGTAAGGGTTAGGGTTAGGGTTAGGTTAAGGGTTAGGTTTAGGGTTAGGGTTAGGGTGAGGGTTAGTGTTAGGGTTAGGTGTTAGGGTTAGGGTTAGGATTAGGGTTAGGGTAAGGGTTAGGGTTAGGGTAAGGCTTAGGGTTAGGGTTAGGGTTAGGGTAAGAGTACGTTTTAGAGTTAGGGTTAGGGTTAGGATTAGGGTTAGGTTTAGGGGTTAGGGTTAGGGTTAGGTTTAGGGTAAGGGTTAGAGTTAGGGTTAGGGTTAGGGTAAGGGTAGGTTTTTGGGTTAGGGTTAGGGTAGGTATAAGTGTTAGAGTTAGAGTTAGGGTTAGGGTTAGGTTTAGGGGTTAGGGTTAGGGTTAGGGTAAGGGTTAGGTTTAGGGTTAGGGTTAGGGTAAGGGTAAGTGTTAGGGTTAGGGTTAGGGTTAGGTTTTGGGTAAGGGTAAGTGCTAGGGTTAGGGTTAGTGTTAGGGTTAGGGTAAGATTAAGTGTTAGGGTTAGGGTTAGGTTTACAGTTAGTGTTAGGTAAGGGTAAGTGTTAGGGTTAGTTTTAGGGTTAGGGTTAGGGTAAGGTTAATGGTTAGGGTTAGGTTTAGGGTTAGAGTTAGGGTAAGGGTTAGCGTAAGGATTAGTGGTAGGGTTAGGGTTAGGGTAAGCGCTAGGGTTAGTGGTTAGGGTTAGGGTTAGAGTTAGGGTTAGGTTAATGTTTAGGGTTAGGGTTAGGGTAAGGGTAAGGGTTAGGGTTAGGGTTAGGTTAAGGGTTAGGTTTAGGGTTCGGGTTAGGGTGAGGGTTAGGGTTAGGGTTAGATGTTAGGGTTAGGGTTAGCATTAGGGTTAGGGTAAGGGTTAGGGTTAGGGTAAGGCTTAGGGTTAGGGTTAGGGTTAGGGTAAGAGTACGTTTTAGAGTTAGGTTTAGGGTTAGGGTAAGGGTAAAGTTTAGGGTTAGGGTTAGGTTTAGGGTAAGGGTAAGGGTAAGGGTTAGGGTTAGGGTTAGGGTAAGGATTAGGGTTAATGTTAGTGTTAGGGTTAGGATAAGGGTTAGGGTTAGGGTTAGGGATAGGGTTAAGGTAATGGTAAGGGTTAGGGTTAGGGATAGGGTTAGGGTAAGGTAAAGTGTTAGGGTTAGGGTTAGGTTTACAGGTTAGGGTTAGTTTTAGGGTTAGGGTAAGGGTAGGGGTTAGGGTTAGGGTTAGGGGTTAGGGTTAGGGTTGCGGTAAGGTTAGGCTTAGGCTTAGGGTTAGGGTTAGGGTAAGGGTAAGGGTTAGGATTAGGGTTAGGGTTAGGTTTAGGGTTAGGGTTAGGGTAAGGGTAAGTGTTAGGGTTAGGCTTAGGGTTAGGGTAAGGGTAAGGGTTAGGGTTAGGGTTAGGGTTAGGGGTTAGCGTGAGGGTAATGTTTAGTGTTAGGTTAGTGTTGGGGTAAGGGTTAGGTTAGGGTTAGGTTAGGGTTAGCATTAAGGTTATGTTTAGGGTTAGGGTTAGGCTTAGGTTTAGGTTTAGGGTTAGGATTAGGGTAAGGGTAAGGGTTAGGATTACGGATAGGGTTAGGGTTGTGGTTAAGGTTAGGGTTAGGGTTAGGGTTAGGGTTAGGGTAAGGATAAGTGTAAGGGTTAGGGTTAGCGTTAGGGTTACTGTTAGTGTTAGGGTTAGGTTTAGGTTTAGGGTTAGGTTTACGGTAAGGGTAGGGGTGAGAGTTAGGTTTAGGGTAAGGGTTAGGTTTAGGGTTAGTGTTGAGGTTAGGGTTAATTTAGGGTTAGGATTATGGTAAGGGTAAGGGTTAGGGTTATGGTTAGGGGTTAGGGTTAGGATTAGGTTTAGGGTTAGGGTTAGGGTAAGGGTAATGTTTAGGGTTAGGGTTAGGTTTAGGGTAAGGGTAAGTGTAAGGGTTAGGGTTAGTGTTAGGGTAAGGTTTGGGGTTAGGTTTAGGGTAAGGGTAATTGTTAGGGTTAGGTTAGAGTTAGGCTTAGGATTAGGGTTAGGATTAGGGTGAATGTTAGGGTTAGGGTTAGGTTTAAGTTTAGCGTTAGGGTAAGGGTAAGGGTTAGGTTTAGGTTTGGAGGTGGTGTTAAGGTAAGGGTTAGAGTTAGGGTAACGGTAAGGGTTAGAGTTAGGGTTAGGGTTAGGGTAAGGGTTAGGGTTAGGGTTAGGGTTAGGGTGAGTGTTAGGGTTTCGGTTAGGTGTTAGGGTAAGGGTTAGGGTTAGGGTAAGGGTTAGGGTTAGGGTTAGGTTAAGGGTTACGGTTAGGGTTTGGGCTAGGGTAAGGGTAAGTGTTAGAGTTAGGGTTAGGTTTAGGGTTAGGGTTAGGGGTTAGGGTTAGGGTTAGGGTAATGATAAGGGTTAGGCTTAGATTTAGGGTAAGGGTAAGTGTCAGGGATAGGGTTAGGGTTAGGATTGGGGTTAGGGTTAGGGTTAGGGTTAGGGTTAGGGTAAGGGTAAGGTTTAGGTTTAGGTTTGGACATGGGGTTAAGGTAAGGGTTAGGCTTAGGGTAACGGTATGGGTTAGATTTAGGGTTAGGGTTAGGGTAAGGATTAGGGTTAGGGTTTGGGTTAGGGTGAGTGTTATGGTTAGGGTTAAGTGTTAGGGTTAGGTTTAGGGTTAGGGTAAGTGTTAGGGTTAGGGTTAGGATAAGGGTTAGGGTTAGGGTTAGGGTTAGGGTAAGGGTAAGTGTTAGGGTTAGGGTTAGGTTTAGGGTTAGGGGTTAGGGTTAGGGTTAGGGTCATGATTAGCGTGCAGCTTAGATTTAGGGTAAGGGTAATTGTTAGGGATAGGGTTAGTGTTAGGATTAGGTTTAGGATAAGGGTAAGTGTTAGAGTTAGGGTTAGGGTTATGGGTTAGGGTTAGGGTTATGGTTAGAATAAGTGTTACGGTTAGGGTTAATGTTTTGGTCAGAGTAAGGGTTAGAGTTAGGTTTAGGGTTAGGTTTAGGGGTTACGGTTAGGGTTAGGGTTATGGTAAGGGTTAGGGTTACGGTTAGGGTTAGGGTAATGGTAGGGTAAGTGTTAGGGTTAGGGTTCGTGTAAGGGTAAGTGTTAGGGTTAGGGTTAGGGTTAGAGCTAGGGTTAGGATAAGGGTAAGTGTTATGGTTAGGGTTAGGGTTAGGGTTAGGGGTTAGGGTTAGGGTTAGGGTTAGAATTAGGGTTAGGGTTAGGGTAAGGGTTAGGGCTAGAGTTAGGGTTAGGGTTAGGGTAAGGTTAAGGGTTAGGGTTAGGTTTACGGTTAGGTTTAGGGTAATGGTTAGGGTTAGGGTAAGAGTTAGTGTTAGGGTTAGGTTTAGGGTTAGAGTAAGGGTTAGGGTAAGGGATAGTGTTAGGTTTAGGGTAAGGGTTAGGGTTAGGGGTTAGGGTTAGGGTTAGGGTTAGGTTAAGGGTTAGAGTTAGGGTTAGGGTAATGGTAAGGTTTAGGATTAGGGTTAGGGTTAGGGTTAGAGTTAGGGTTAGGGTTAGGGTAAGGGTAAGTGTTAGGGTTAGGGTTAGATTTAGGTTTAGGGTTAGGGTTAGTTTCAGGGTTAGGTTTAGCGTTAGGGTAAGTGTTAGGTTTAGGGTTAGGGTTAGCGTTAGTGTTAGGGTAAGGGTTAGGGTTAGGGTTAGGGTTAGGGGTTAGGGTTTGGGTTAGGGTCAGGGTTAAGTTTAGGGTTAGAGAAAGGGTAAGGGTTAGGGTAAGAGTTAGGATCAGGGTTAGGGTTAGGGTAAGGATTAGGGTTAGGGAAAAGGTAAGGGTTAGGTTTAGAGTTCAGGTTAGGGTAACGATTAGGGTTAGTGTTAGGGTTAGGGTAAGGGTTCGGGTTCGGGTTAGGGTTAGGGTTATCATTAAGTTTAGGGTTAGGGTTAGGGTATGGGTAAGGTTTAGGGTTATGTTTAGGGTTACGGTAAGGATTAGGGTTAGATTTAGGGTTAGGGTAAGGGTTAGGTTTAGGGTTAGGTTTAGGCTTAGCATTAAGGTTAGGGTTAATGTTAGGGTTAGGCTTTAGGGTTAGGGTTAGGGTTAGGGTTAAGGTTAGGATAAAGGTTAGGGTTAGGTTTAGGGTCAGGGTAAGGGTAAGGGTTAGGCTTAGGGTTAGGGTTAGATTTACGTTTAGAGTTAGGGTTACGGTAAGGGTAAGGGTTAGGGTTAGGGTTAGTGTTAGGTTAAGTGTAACAGTGAGGGTTAGGGTTAGGGTTAGGGTTAGCGTTAGGGTTAGGTTTAGGGTAAGGAGTAGGGTTTGGGTTAGGGTTAGGTTTAGGGTTAGCATTAAGTTTAGGGTTAGGGTTAGGGTAAGGGTAAGGTTTAGGTTTAGGTTTAGGGTTAGGGTAAGGGTAAGGTTTAGGCTTAGGATTAGGGTTAGAATTAGGTTTAGAGTTAGGGTTAGGGTAAGGGTAAGAGTTAGGTTAGGGTTAGTGTTAGAGTTAGGGTTAAGGTTAGGGTTAGGGTTAGTGTAAGGGTAAGGGTTAGGGTTAGGATTAGGGTTAGGGGTATTGTTAGGGTTTGGGTTAGGGTTTGGGTTACGGTTACGGTAAGGGTAAAGGTTAGGGTTACGTTTAGGGTTAGGGTTAGGGGTCAGTGTTAGGGTTAGTGTTAGGGTTAGGGTAAGGTTAGGGTTAGGGTCAGGGTTAGGGTTAGGGTAAGGGTAAGTGTTAGAGTTAGGTTTAGGGTTAGGGTTAACATTAGGGTAAGGGTAAGGGTTAGGGTTAGGGTTAGAGTTACAGTTAGACTAAGGGATAGGGTTAGGTTTAGGGTAAGGGTAAGTGTTAAATTTAGGGTTAGGGTTTGGGTTAGGGTTATGTTTGGGGTTAGGGTTAGGATAAGGATAAGGGTTAGGGTTAGGTTTCGGGTTAGGTTTAGGGTAAGGGGTAGGTTAGGGTTGGGGTTAGGATAAGAGTTAGGGTAAGGGTAAGGGTTAGGGTTAGGGTTAGGGTAAGAAATAGGGTTAGGGTTAGGGTTAGGGTAAGGGTAAGGGTTAGATTAGGGTTAGGTTAGGGTTAGTGTTAGGGGTTAGGGTAAGGGTTAGGGTAATGGTTAGGGTTAGGGTTAGGGTAAGATTTAGGGTTAGGGTTAGGGTTAGGGTAAGAGTAAGGCTTAGAGTTAGGTTTAGGTTTGTGGTTAAGGTTACGGTTAGGGTTAGAGTAAGGGTCAGGGTTAGGGTTAGGGTTAGGGTAAGGGTTAATGTTATGGATAGGGTTAGGGTAAGGGTAAGGGGTAGATTAGGGTTAGGGTTAGTGTTAGGGTTAGGGGTTAGGTTTAGGGTAAGGGTTAGGGTTAGGGTAAGGTTTAGGTTTGGGTTAGGATTAGGGTTAGGGTTAGGGTTAGGGGTTAGGGTAAGGGAAAGGTTTAGCGTTAAGGTTAGGGTTAGGGTTAGGGCTAGGATTAGGGTTAGGGTTAGGGTTAGGGTAAGGGTTACGGTAAGGGTAAGAGTTAGGGTTATGTTTAGGGTTAGGGGTTAGGGTTAGGGTTAAGGATAGGGTAAGGGTAAGGTTTAGGTTTAGGGTTAGGTTAGGGGTTAGGGTTAGGGTTACGTTAGGGTTAAGGTAACTGTAAGGGTTAGTGTTAGGGTTACGGTTAGGGTTAGTTTTAGGGTAAGGGTAAGGTTTAGGTTTAGGGTTAGGGTTAGGTTTAGAGTAAGGGTAACGGTTAGGGTTAGGGTTAGGGTTAAGGAAAGGGTAAGGGTTAAGTTTAGGGTTAGGGTTATTGTTAGGGTAAGGGTAAGGGTTAGGTTTAGGGTTAGGGTTACGTTTAGGGTTAGAGTTAGGGTAAGGGTAAGGGTTAGGGTTAGGGTTAGTGTTTGGGTTGGGGTTAAGGTTAGGGTTAGGGTTAGGGTAAGGGTAAGGGTTAGGGTTAGGATTAGGATTAGGGGTTAGAGTTAGGGTTAGGGTTAGGGTTAGGGTCAGGGTTATGGTAATGGTTAGGGTTAGGGTTAGGGTTAGGTTTAGGGTAAAGGTAAGGGTAATTTTAGGGTTAGGTTTAGGGTTAGGGTTAGTGTAAGGGAAGGGTTAGGGTTAGGGTTAGGGTAAGGTTTAGGGTTAGGGTTAGGGTAAGAGCAAGGGTTAGCCTTAGGGTTAATGTTAGGTTAAGGCTTAGGATTAGGGTTAGGGTTAGGGTTAGGGGAAGGGTTAGGTTTAGGGTTAGGGTTATGGTGAGGTTTACGGTTATGGTTAGGTTTTGGGTTACGGTTAGGGTTAGGGTTAGGGTAAGGGCAAGTGTTAGGGTTAGGTTGAGGTTTAGGGTTAGGTTTAGGATAAGGGTAAGGTTAGGGTTAGGTGTTAGGGTTAGGGCTACGGTTACGGTAAGGGTAAGGGTTAGGGTTACGTTTAGGTTTAGGTTTAGGGGTTAGGGTTATGTTTAGGTTTAGGGTTAGGGGTTAAGGTTAGGGTTAGTGTAAGTTTAGGGTTAGGGTCAGGGTTAGGGGTATGGTAAGGGTAAGTGTTAGAGTTAGGGTTAGGGTTAAGGTTAGGGTTAGGTTTAGGGTAAGGGTAAGTGTTAAGGTTAAGGTTATGGTTTGGGTTAGGGTTAGGTTTGGGGTTAGGGTTAGGGTAAGGGTAAGGTTTAGGGTTAGGGTTAGGGTTAGGGTAAGGGTAAGGGTTAGGGTTAGGGTTAATATTACGGTTAGGTTTAGGTTTAGGATTAGGGTTAGGGTAAGGGAAAGTGTTAGGTTTAGGGTTAGGGTTAGGGTTAGAGATAGGGTTAGGGTAAGGTTTAGGGTTAGGGTAAGGGTTAGGTTTAGGGTTAGGGTTAGTTTTAGGGTTAGGGTTAGGGTAACGGTTAGGGTTAGGGTTAGGGTAAGGGTTAGGGTTTGTTTTAGGGTTAGGGTAAGGGTTAGGGTTTGTTTTAGGGTTAGGGTTAGGGTAGGGGTAAGGATTAGAGTTAGGTTTAGGAGTAGCGTTAGGGGTTAGGGTTAGGGTTAGGATTAGGTAAGGGTAAGGGTGAGGTTTAGGGGTAGGGTTTGGTTTAGGTTTAGCTTTAGGGTTAGGGTTAGGGTTAGGGTAATGGTAAGTGTTAGGGTTAGGGTTAGTTTTGAGGTTATGATAAGGTTAAGGGTTAGGGTTAGGGTTGGGGTTAGGGTTAGGGTTAGGGTTAGGTTTAGGGTTTGGGTTAGCATTAGTGTTAGGGTAAGTGTTAGGGTTAGGGTTAGGGATTGGGTAAGTGTTAGGGTTAGGGTTAGAATTAGGGTACGGTTAAGGGTTAGGATTAGGGTTAGGGTAAGTGTTTCGGTTAGGGTTAGGGTTACTGTTAGCATTAAGGTTAGAGTTAGGGTTAGGGTTAGGGTTAGGGTTAGGGTTAGGGTTCTTGTCAGAGGTTAGGGTTAGGCTTAGGGTGGGGTTAGGTTTAGAGTTAGGCTTAGGGAAAGGGTAAGTGTTAGGGTTATGGTTATGGTTAGGGTTAGGGTTAGTATTAAGGTAAGGGTTAGGGTTATGGTTAGGATTAGGGTTAGGGTAAGGGTTACGGTTAGGGTTAGGGTTAGCATTAAGTTTAGGGTTAGGTTTAGGGTAAGGGTAAGGCTTAGGGTTAGGATTAGGGTTTGGTTTAGGTGTTAGGGTTAAGGTTAGGTTTAGGGTTAGTGTTAGGTTTAGGGTTAGGATTAGGGTAAGGGTAAGGTTTAGGGTTAGGGTTAGCTTTAGGGTTAGGGTTAGGTTTAGGGTTAGGGTTAGGATAAGGGTAATTGATAGGGTTAGCGTTAGGGGTTAGGGTTAGGGTTAGGGTTAGGTTTAGGGTTACGGTTAGAGTAAGGGTTAGGGTTAGGGTTAGGGTTAGGTTTAGGGTTAGGTTTAGGGTAAGGGTAAGGGTTACGTTTAGGGTTAGGGATAGGGTTAAAGTTACGGTTAGGGTTAGGTTTAGGGTTAGGGTTAGGTTTAGGGTTAGGGATAGGGGAAGGGTAAGTTTTAGGGTTAGGTTTAGGGTTAGGTTTAGGGTAAGGTAAGGGTTACGGATAGGGTTTGGGATAGGGTTAAAGTTACAGTTAGGGTTAGGGTTAGGGTTAGGGTTAGGGTTAGGTTTAGGGTTAGGTTTGGAGTTAGGGTTAGGTTAGGGTTTGGGTAAGGTTAGATTTAGGGTTAGGGTTAGGGTTAGGTTTAGGGTTAGGGTTAGGGTAAGGGTAAGTGTTATGGTTAGGGTTAGGGTTAGGGTAAGGGTTAGGATTATGATTAGTGTTAAGGTTATGGTTAAGGTTAGGGTTAGAGTTTGGGTAAGGGTAAGGATTAGGGTTAGTGTTAGGGGTTAGGATTAGGGTTAGGGTTAGGTTTATGGTTAGGGTAAGGGTAAGGTTTAGGGTTAGGGTTAAATTTTGATGTTAGGGTTCGTGTTAGTGTTAGGGTTAAGGTAAAGGTAAGGGTTAGGGTTTGGGTTAGGGTTAGGGTTAGGGTAAGTGTAAGGGTTAGATTTAGGGTTAGGGATAGGTTTAGCGTTAGGGTTAGGGTTAGGGTTAGGGGTAGGGTAAGGGTAAGGTTTAGGGTTAAGGTTAGGCTTATGGTTAGGATTAGGGTAAGGGTTAGGGTTAGTTTAAGGGTTAGGGTAGGTTTAGGGTTACAGTTAGGTTTAGGGTTAGAGTTAGGGGAAGGGTAAGGGTTAGGGTTAGTTTTAGGATTGGGGTTAAGCTTAGGGTTAGGGTTAGGGTAATGGTAAGGGTTAGGGTTAGGGTTAGTGTTAGGGTAATGGTTAGGGTTAGGGTTAAGGTTAGGGTTAGAGTGAGGGTTAGGGTTAGGGTTAGTGTTAGGGGTTAGGGTGAGGGTTAAGGTTTTTGTTAGGTTAATGGTTAGGTTTAGGGTTAGAGTGAGGGTTAGATTTTGGGTTAGGGTAAGGGTTAGGGTTCGGGTTAGGGTTAGGGTTATCATTAAGTTTAGGGTTAGGGTTAGGGTATGGGTAAGGTTTAGGGTTATGTTTAGGGTTACGGTAAGGATTAGGGTTAGATTTAGGGTTAGGGTAAGGGTTAGGTTTAGGGTTAGGTTTAGGCTTAGCATTAAGGTTAGGGTTAATGTTAGGGTTAGGCTTTAGGGTTAGGGTTAGGGTTAGGGTTAAGGTTAGGATAAAGGTTAGGGTTAGGTTTAGGGTCAGGGTAAGGGTAAGGGTTAGGCTTAGGGTTAGGGTTAGATTTACGTTTAGAGTTAGGGTTACGGTAAGGGTAAGGTTTAGGGTTAGGGTTAGTGTTAGGTTAAGTGTAACAGTGAGGGTTAGGGTTAGGGTTAGGGTTAGCGTTAGGGTTAGGTTTAGGGTAAGGAGTAGGGTTTGGGTTAGGGTTAGGTTTAGGGTTAGCATTAAGTTTAGGGTTAGGGTTAGGGTAAGGGTAAGGTTTAGGGTTAGGTTTAGGGTTAGGGTAAGGGTAAGGTTTAGGCTTAGGATTAGGGTTAGAATTAGGTTTAGAGTTAGGGTTAGGGTAAGGGTAAGAGTTAGGTTAGGGTTAGTGTTAGGGTTAGGGTTAAGGTTAGGGTTAGGGTTAGTGTAAGGGTAAGGGTTAGGGTTAGGATTAGGGTTAGGGGTATTGTTAGGGTTTGGGTTAGGGTTTGGGTTACGGTTACGGTAAGGGTAAGGGTTAGGGTTACGTTTAGGGTTAGGGTTAGGGGTCAGTGTTAGGGTTAGTGTTAGGGTTAGGGTAAGGTTAGGGTTAGGGTCAGGGTTAGGGTTAGGGTAAGGGTAAGTGTTAGAGTTAGGTTTAGGGTTAGGGTTAACATTAGGGTAAGGGTAAGGGTTAGGGTTAGGGTTAGAGTTACAGTTAGACTAAGGGATAGGGTTAGGTTTAGGGTAAGGGTAAGTGTTAAATTTAGGGTTAGGGTTTGGGTTAGGGTTATGTTTGGGGTTAGGGTTAGGATAAGGATAAGGGTTAGGGTTAGGTTTCGGGTTAGGTTTAGGGTAAGGGGTAGGTTAGGGTTGGGGTTAGGATAAGAGTTAGGGTAAGGGTAAGGGTTAGGGTTAGGTTTAGGTTTGGGGTTAAGGTTACGGTTAGGGTTAGAGTAAGGCTCAGGGTTAGGGTTAGGGTTAGGGTAAGAAATAGGGTTAGGGTTAGGGTTAGGGTAAGGGTTAGGGTAAGAAATAGGGTTAGGGTTAGGGTTAGGGTAAGGGTAAGGGTTAGATTAGGGTTAGGTTAGGGTTAGTGTTAGGGGTTAGGGTAAGGGTTAGGGTAATGGTTAGGGTTAGGGTTAGGGTAAGATTTAGGGTTAGGGTTAGGGTTAGGGTAAGAGTAAGGCTTAGAGTTAGGTTTAGGTTTGGGGTTAAGGTTACGGTTAGGGTTAGAGTAAGGGTCAGGGTTAGGGTTAGGGTTAGGGTAAGGGTTAATGTTATGGATAGGGTTAGGGTAAGGGTAAGGGGTAGATTAGGGTTAGGGTTAGTGTTAGGGTTAGGGGTTAGGTTTAGGGTAAGGGTTAGGGTTAGGGTAAGGTTTAGGTTTGGGTTAGGATTAGGGTTAGGGTTAGGGTTAGGGGTTAGGGTAAGGGAAAGGTTTAGCGTTAAGGTTAGGGTTAGGGTTAGGGCTAGGATTAGGGTTAGGGTTAGGGTTAGGGTAAGGGTTACGGTAAGGGTAAGAGTTAGGGTTATGTTTAGGGTTAGGGGTTAGGGTTAGGGTTAAGGATAGGGTAAGGGTAAGGTTTAGGTTTAGGGTTAGGTTAGGGGTTAGGGTTAGGGTTACGTTAGGGTTAAGGTAACTGTAAGGGTTAGTGTTAGGGTTACGGTTAGGGTTAGTTTTAGGGTAAGGGTAAGGTTTAGGTTTAGGGTTAGGTTTAGAGTAAGGGTAACGGTTAGGGTTAGGGTTAGGGTTAAGGAAAGGGTAAGGGTTAAGTTTAGGGTTAGGGTTATTGTTAGGGTAAGGGTAAGGGTTAGGTTTAGGGTTAGGGTTACGTTTAGGGTTAGAGTTAGGGTAAGGGTAAGGGTTAGGGTTAGGGTTAGTGTTTGGGTTGGGGTTAAGGTTAGGGTTAGGGTTAGGGTAAGGGTAAGGGTTAGGGTTAGGATTAGGATTAGGGGTTAGAGTTAGGGTTAGGGTTAGGGTTAGGGTCAGGGTTATGGTAATGGTTAGGGTTAGGGTTAGGGTTAGGTTTAGGGTAAAGGTAAGGGTAATTTTAGGGTTAGGTTTAGGGTTAGGGTTAGTGTAAGGGAAGGGTTAGGGTTAGGGTTAGGGTAAGGTTTAGGGTTAGGGTTAGGGTAAGAGCAAGGGTTAGCCTTAGGGTTAATGTTAGGTTAAGGCTTAGGATTAGGGTTAGGGTTAGGGTTAGGGGAAGGGTTAGGTTTAGGGTTAGGGTTATGGTGAGGTTTACGGTTATGGTTAGGTTTTGGGTTACGGTTAGGGTTAGGGTTAGGGTAAGGGCAAGTGTTAGGGTTAGGTTGAGGTTTAGGGTTAGGTTTAGGATAAGGGTAAGGTTAGGGTTAGGTGTTAGGGTTAGGGCTACGGTTACGGTAAGGGTAAGGGTTAGGGTTACGTTTAGGTTTAGGTTTAGGGGTTAGGGTTATGTTTAGGTTTAGGGTTAGGGGTTAAGGTTAGGGTTAGTGTAAGTTTAGGGTTAGGGTCAGGGTTAGGGGTATGGTAAGGGTAAGTGTTAGAGTTAGGGTTAGGGTTAAGGTTAGGGTTAGGTTTAGGGTAAGGGTAAGTGTTAAGGTTAAGGTTATGGTTTGGGTTAGGGTTAGGTTTGGGGTTAGGGTTAGGGTAAGGGTAAGGTTTAGGGTTAGGGTTAAATTTTGATGTTAGGGTTCGTGTTAGGGTTAGGGTTAAGGTAAAGGTAAGGGTTAGGGTTTGGGTTAGGGTTAGGGTTAGGGTAAGTGTAAGGGTTAGATTTAGGGTTAGGGATAGGTTTAGCGTTAGGGTTAGGGTTAGGGTTAGGGTTAGGGTAAGGGTAAGGTTTAGGGTTAAGGTTAGGCTTATGGTTAGGATTAGGGTAAGGGTTAGGGTTAGTTTAAGGGTTAGGGTAGGTTTAGGGTTACAGTTAGGTTTAGGGTTAGAGTTAGGGGAAGGGTAAGGGTTAGGGTTAGTTTTAGGATTGGGGTTAAGCTTAGGGTTAGGGTTAGGGTAATGGTAAGGGTTAGGGTTAGGGTTAGTGTTAGGGTAATGGTTAGGGTTAGGGTTAAGGTTAGGGTTAGAGTGAGGGTTAGGGTTAGGGTTAGTGTTAGGGGTTAGGGTGAGGGTTACGGTTTTTGTTAGGTTAATGGTTAGGTTTAGGGTTAGAGTGAGGGTTAGATTTTGGGTTAGGGTAAGGGTAATGGTTAGGGTTAGGGTTAGGGTAAGGGTTACGTTTAGGGCTAGGGTAAGGGTTACTGTTAGGGTTTGGGTTAGCATTAAGGTTAGGGTTAGGGTTAGGGTAAAGTGAGTTTTATGGTCAGGGTTAGGGTTAGGGTCAGGGGTTAGGGTTAGGGTTAGGTTTAGGGTTAGGGTTAGGGTTAGGGGTTAGGTTTCAGGTTAGGGTTAGGTTTAGGGTTAGGTTTAGGGTAAGGGTAAGGGTTAGCGTTAGGGTTAGTGTTAGGGTTAAGGTTAGGGTTAGGGTAAGGGTAAGGGTTAGGGTTAGGGTAAGGGTAAGGTTTATGCTTAGGGTTAGGGTTAGGTTTAGGGAAAGGGTAAGGGTGAGGGTTAGGGTTAGGGTAAGGATTAGGGTGAGGTTTAGGGTAGGGTAATGGTTACGGATAGGGTTAGGTTTAGGGTTAGCATTAATGTTAGGGGTAGGGTAAGAGTAAGGTTTAGGGTTAGGTATAGGGTTAGGTTTATGGTTACGGTTAGGGTAAGGGTAAGGGTTAGGTTTGGGGTTAGGGTTAGGTTAGGGTTTGGGTAAGGTTAGATTTAGGGTCAGGGTTAGGGTTAGGTTTAGGTTTAGGGTTAGGGTAAGGGTAAGTGTTAGGGTTAGGGTAAGGGTTAGGATTATGATTAGTGTTAGGGTTAGGGTTAGGGTTAGGGTTAGAGTTTGGGTAAGGGTAAGGATTAGGGTTAGGGTTAGGGGTTAGGATTAGGGTTAGGGTTAGGTTTATGGTTAGGGTAAGGGTAAGGTTTAGGGTTAGGGTTAAAGTTTGATGTTAGTGTTAGGGTTAGGGTTAGGGTTAAGGTAAGGGTAAGGGTTAGGGTTTGGGTTAGGGTTAGGGTTAGGGTAAGTGTAAGGGTTGGATATAGGGTTATGGATAGGTTTAGCGTTAGGGTTAGGGTTAGGGTTAGGGTTAGGGTAAGGGTAAGGGTTAGGGTTAAGGTTAGGCTTAGGGTTAGAGTTAGGGTAAGGGTTAGGGTTAGGTTAAGGGTTAGGGTAGGTTTAGGGTTAGGGTTAGGTTTAGGGTTAGAGTTAGGGGAAGGGTAAGGGTTAGGGTTAGATTTAGGATTGGGGTTAAGCTTAGGTTTAGGGTTAGGGTAAGGGTAAGGGTTAGGGTTAGGGTTAGTGTTAGGGTAATGTTTAGGGTTAGGGTTAAGGTTAGGGTTAGAGTGAGGGTTAGGGTTAGGGTTAGTGTTAGGGATTAGGGTTAGGGTTACGGTTTGTGTTAGATAAATGGTTAGGGTTAGGGCTAGGGTTAGAGTGAGGGTTAGGTTTTGGGTTAGGGTAAGGATAATGGTTATGGTTAGGGTTAGGGTAGGGCAAGCATTGGGGTAGTGTTTGGGTAAGGGTAAGTGTTAGGGTTAGGGTTAGGGTTAGGGTAAGGGTTAGGGTTAGGTTTATGGTTAGGGTTAGGGTAATGGTAAGGGTTACGGTTAGGGTTAGGGTAAGGGTTGGGGTTAGGTTTAGGGTTTAGGGTTAGGGTTAGTGTTAGGGTAATTGTAAGGGTTAGGGTTAGGGTTAGGTTTAGGGTTAGGGTAAGTGTAAGGGTTAGGGTTAGGGTTAGGGTTACGGTTAGGGTAAGGGTAAGGGTTAGGGTTAGGGTTAGGGTTAGGTTTATGTTTAGGGTTAGGGTTAGGGTTAGGGGTTAGGGTTAGGGTTAGGGTTAGGGTTAGTGTATGGGTAAGGGTGAGGTTTAGGGTTAGGGTTAGGGTTAGGTTTAGGTTTAGGGTTAGGGTAAGTGTAAGTGTTAGGGTTAGGGTTAGGGTTAGTTTTGAGGTTATGATAAGGGTAAGGGTTAGGGTTAGGGTTGGGCTTAGGGGTTAGGATTCGGGTTAGGATTAGGTTTAGGGTTTGGGGTAGGGTTAGGGTTAGTGTAAGTTTGAGGGATAGGGTTAGCGTAAGGGTTAGATTTAGGGTTAGGGTTAAGGTAAGGGTTAGGGTCAGGGCTAGGGTAAGGGTTACGTTTAGGTTTTGGGTTAGCATTAAGGTTAGGGTTAGGGTTAGGGTAAAGTAAGGGTTATGGTCAGGGTTAGGGTTAGGGTCAGGGGTTAGGGTCAGGGTTAGGGTTGGGGTTAGGTTTACAGTTAGGGTTCGGGTAGGGGAAGGGTTAGGGTTAGGTTTAGGGTTAGGTTTAAGTTTAGGATTAGGGTAAGGGTAAGGTTAAGGGTTAGGGTTAGGTTTAGAGTTAGAGTTATGGTTAGGGTTAGGTTATGGTTAGGGTTAGGGTTATGGTAAGGTAAGGGTTAACATTGGGTTAGGTTAAGGAAAGGGTAAGGGTTAGGGTTAGGGTTAGGGTTAGCATTAATGTTAGGGTTAGGGTTAGGGTTAGGGTTAGAGTTAGGGTTAGGGTTAGGATAAGGGTAAGGGTTAGGGTTAGGGTTAGGGTTAAGGTTAGGGTTAGGGTTAGGATTAGGCTTAGTTTTATGGTAAGGGCATGGGTTAGGGTTAGGGTTAGTGTTAGGTTTAGGTTTAGGGTTAGGGTAAGGCTAAGTGTTAGGTTTAGGTTTAGGTTTAGGGTTAGGGTTAGGGTTAGGGTTAGGTTTAGGGATATGGTAAGGTTAAGAGTTTGGGTTAGGGTAAGGGTAGGTTTAGGTTTAGGGTTAGGGTTAGGGTTCGGGTTAGCGTTAGGGGTTAGGGTTAGGGTTAGGGTTAGGGTTAGGTTTAGGATTACGGTTAGGGTAAGGGTTAGGGTTAGGGTTAGGGTTAGGTTTAGGGTTAGATTTAGGGTAAGGGTAAGAGTTATGGTTAGGGTTAGGGATAGGGTTAAAGTTACGGTTAGGGTTAGGGTTAGGGTTAGGGTTAGGTTTAGGGTTAGGGTTAGGGTAAGGGTAAGGGATAGGGTTAGGCTTAGGTTTAGGGTTTGGGAAAGGGTAAGGGTTAGAGTTAGGGTTAGGGTTAGGGTTAGGGTAAGGGTAAGAGTTAGGGTTAGGGATAGAGTGAGGGTTAGGGTTAAGGTTAATGTTATTGTTAGTGTTAGGATTAGGCTTGAGGATAGGGCAAGGGTTAGGGTAAGTGTTAGTGTTAGGGTTAGGGTTAGGGTAAGGATTAGGGTTAGGGTTAGGGTTAGGGTAAGGTTTAGTGTTAGGGTTAGGGGTAGGGTTAACATTAAGGGTAGGTTTTGGGTTAGGGTAAGGGTAAGGGTTAGGGTTAGGGTTAGGTTTAGGATTACGGTTAGGGTAAGGGTTAGGGTTAGGGTTAGGGTTAGGTTTAGGGTTAGGTTTAGGGTAAGGGTAAGAGTTATGGTTAGGGTTAGGGATAGGATTAAAGTTACGGTTAGGGTTAGGTTTAGGGTTAGGGTTAGGGTAAGGGTAAGGGATAGGGTTAGGCTTAGGTTTAGGGTTTGGGAAAGGGTAAGGGTTAGAGTTAGGGTTAGGGTTAGGGTTAGGGTAAGGGTAAGAGTTAGGGTTAGGGATAGAGTGAGGGTTAGGGTTAAGGTTAATATTATTGTTAGTGTTAGGATTAGGCTTGAGGAAAGGGCAAGGGTTAGGCTAAGGGTTAGTGTTAGGGTTAGGGTTAGGGTAAGGATTAGGGTTAGGGTTAGGGTTAGGGTAAGGTTTAGTGTTAGGGTTAGGGGTAGGGTTAACATTAAGGGTAGATTTTGGTTAGGGTAAGGGTGAGGGTTAGGGTTAGGATTAGGGTAAGGGATATGGTTAGGGTTAGGGGTAACATTAAGGTTAGGGTTAGGCATAGGATAAGTGTGAGGGTTAGGGTCAGGGTTAGGGTTCGGGTTAGGGGTTAGGTTTAGGTTTAGGGTTAGGTTTAGGGTTAGGTTTAGGGTAAGGGTAAGGGTTAGCGTTAGGGTTAGTGTTAGGGTTAAGGTTAGGGTTAGGGTAAGGGTAAGGGTTAGGGTTAGGGTAAGGGTAAGGTTTATGCTTAGGGTTAGGGTTAGGTTTAGGGAAAGGGTAAGGGTTAGGGTTAGGGTTAGGGTAACGATTAGGGTGAGGTTTAGGGTAGGGTAATGGTTACGGATAAGGTTCGGGTTAGGGTTAGCATTAACGTTAGTGGTAGGGTAAGAGTAAGGTTTAGGGTTAGGTTTAGGTTTAGGTTTATGGTTAGGGTTAGGGTAAGGGTAAGTGTTAGGTTTGGGGTTAGGGTTAGGTTAGGGTTTGGGTAAGGTTAGATTTAGGGTTAGGGTTAGGGTTAGGTTTAGGGTTAGGGTTAGGGTAAGGGTAAGTGTTAGGGTTAGGGTAAGGGTTAGGATTATGATTAGGGTTAGGGTTAGGGTTAAGGTTAAGGTTAGAGTTTGGGTAAGGGTAAGGGTTAGGGTTAGGGTTAGGGGTTAGGATTAGTGTTAGGGTTAGTTTTATGGTTAGGGTAAGGGTAAGGTTTAGGGTTAGGGTTAAAATTTGATGTTAGGGTTAGGGTTAGGGTTTGGATTAGGGTAAGTGTAAGGGTTTGATTTAGGGTTAGGCATAGGTTTAGCGTTAGGGTTAGGGTTAGGGTTAGGGTAAGGGTAAGGGTTAGGGTTAAGGTTAGGCTTAGGGTGAGGGTTAGGGTAAGGGTTAGGTTTAGGTTAAGGGTTAGGGTAGGTTTAGGTTAGGGTTAGGTTTAGGGTTAGAGTTAGGGGAAGGGTAAGGGTTAGGGTTAGTTTTAGGATTGGGTTTAAGCTTAGGGTTAGGGTTAGGGTAAGGGTAAGGGTTAGGGTTAGGGTTAGTGTTAGGGTAATGGTTAGGGTTAGGGTTAAGGTTAGGTTTAGTGCGAGGGTTAGGTTTAGGGTTAGTGTTAGGGGTTAGGTTTTGGGTTAGGGTAAGGGTAATGGTTAGGGTTAGGGTTAGGGTAGGGCAAGCATTAGGGTTAGGGGTAGGGTAAGGTTAAGTGTTAGGGTTAGGGTTAGGGTTAGGGTAAGGGTTAGGGTTAGGTTTATGGTTAGGGTTAGGGTAATGGTAAGGGTTAGGGTTAGGGTTAGGGTAAGGGTTGGGGTTAGGTTTAGGGTTTAGGATTAGGGTTAGTGTTTGGGTAAGTGTAAGGGATAGGGTTAGGGTTAGCGTTAGGATTAGGGTAAGTGTAAGGGTTAGGGTTAGGGTTACGGTTATGGTTAGGGTAAGGGTAAGGGTTAGGGTTAGGGTTAGGTTTATGTTTAGGGTTAGGGTTAGGGGTTAGGGTTAGGGTTAGGGTTTGGGTTAGGTTAGGGTAAGGGTAAGTGTTAGGGTTAGGGTTAGGGTTGGGGTTAGTGTAAGGGTAAGGGTGAGGTTTAGGGTTAGAGTTAGGGTTAGGTTTAGGTTTAGTGTTAGGGTTAGGGTTAGGGTAAGGGTAAGTGTTAGGGTTAGGGTTAGGGTTAGGGTTAATTTTGAGGTTATGATAAGGGTTAGGGTTAGGGTTGGGCTTAGGGGTTAGGATTAGGGTTAGGGTTAGGTTTAGGGTTTGGGGTAGGGTTCGGGTTAGGGTAAGTGTTAGGGTTAGGGTTAGGGTTAGCGTAAGGGTTAGGGTTAGGGTTAGGGTAAGGGTTAGGGTTAGGGCTAGGGTAAGGTTTAAGTTTAGGGTTTGGGTTAGCATTAAGGTTAGGTTTAGGGTTAGGGTTAAATAAGGGTTATGGTCAGGGTTAGGGTTAGGGTCAGGGGTTAGGGTTAGGGTTAGGGTTGGGGTTAGGTTTACAGTTAGGGTTCGGGTAGGGGAAGGGTTAGGGTTAGGTTTACGGTTAGGTTTAGGTTTAGGATTAGGGTAATGGTAAGGTTAAGGGTTAGGGTTAGGTTTAGAGTTAGAGTTAGGGTTAGGGTTAGGTTTAGGGTTAGGGTTATGGTTATGGTAAGGTAAGGGTTAGGATTGGGTTAGGTTAGGGAAAGGGTAAGGGTTAGGGTTAGGGTTAGGGTTAGCATTAAGGTTAGGGTTAGGGTTAGGGTTACGGTTATGGTTAGGGTTAGGGTTAGAGTTAGGGTTAGGGTTAGGATAAGGGTAAGGGTTAGGGTTAGGGTTAGGGTTAGGGTTAGGATTAGGGTAAGGGTAAGGGTTAGGGTTAGGGCTAGGTTTGGGTTAGGTTTAGGGTTAGAGTTAGCGTTAGGGTTCGGATTAGGGTAAGGGTAAGAGTTAGGGTTAGGTTTACGGTTATGGTTAGGGTTAGGGTTTGGTTTAGGGATATGGTAAAGTTAGGGTTAGGGTTAGGGTTAGGGTTAGGGTTAGAGTTAGGTTTATTGTTAGGGTTAGGATAAGGGTAAGGGTTAGGGTTAGGGTTAGGGTTAAATTAGGGTTAGGGTTAGGATTATGTTTAGGTTTATGGTAAGGGCAGGGGTTAGGGTTAGGATTAGGGTTAGGATTAGGGTTAGGCTTAGGGTAAGTGTAAGTGTTAGGGTTAGGGTTAGGGTTAGGTTTAGGATTAGGGTTAGGATTAGGGTTAGGGTTAGGTTAGGGATATGGTAAGGTTAAGGGTTTGGGTTAGGGTAAGGGTAGGTTTAGGTTTAGGGTTAGGGTTAGGGTTAGGGTTAGCGTTAGGGGTTAGGGTTAGTGTTAGGATTAGGTTTAGGGTTAGGGTTAGCGTTAGGTTTAGGGTAAGGGTAAGGGTTATGTTTAGGATTAGTGATAGGGTTAAAGTCACGGTTAGGGTTAGGGTTAGGATTAGGTTTTGGGTTAGGGTTAGGGTAAGGGTAACGGTTAGGATTAGGGTTAGCTTTAGGGTTTGGGAAAGGGTAAGGGATAGGGTTAGGGTTAGGGTTAGGGTAAGGATTAGGGTTAGGGTTAGGGTAAGGGTAAGAGTTAGGGTTATGTTTAGAGTGAGGGTTAGGGTTAAGGTTAATGTTATTGTTAGGTTAGGATTAGGGTTAAGGAAAGGGTAAGGTTTAGGGTAAGGGTTAGTGTTAGGTTTAGGGTTAGTGTAAGGATTAGGGTTAGGGTTAGGGTTAGGGTAAGGTTTAGGGTTAGGGTTAGGGGTAGGGTTAATATTAAGGGTAGGGTTTGGGTTAGGGTAAGGGTAAGGGTTAGGGTTAGGGTTAGGTTAGGGCAAGCATTAGGGTTAGGGTTAGCGTTAGGGTAAGGGTTAGGGTTAGGGTTAGGGTTAGCATTAAGGTTAGGGTTAGGCATAGGGTAAGTGTGAGGGTTAGGGTCAGGTATAGGGTTAGGGTTAGAGGTTAGGTTTAGGGTTAGGGTTAGGTTTAGGGTTATGGTTAGGGTAAGGGTAAGGATTAGCGTTAGGGTTAGTATTAGGGTTAAGGTTAGGGTTAGGGTTAGGGTAAGGGTAAGGGTAAGGGTTAGGGTTAGGGTAAGAGTAAGGTTTATGGTTAGGGTTAGGGTTAGGGTTAGGGAAAGGGTAAGGGTTAGGGTTAGGGCTAGGTTTAGGGTAAGAATTAGGATTATGTTTAGGGTAGGGTAAGGGTAACCTATAGGGTTAGGGTTAGGATTAGCATTAACGTTAGGGTTAGGGTAAGAGTAAGGTTTAGGGTTAGGTTTAGGGTTAGGTTTATGGTTAGGGTTTGGGTAAGGTAAGTGTTCGGTTTGAGGTTAGGTTTAGGTTAGGTTTAGGGTAATGTTAGAGTTAGGGTTAGGGTTAGGGTTAGGTTTAGGGTTAGGGTTAGGGTAAGGGTAAGTGTTAGGGTTAGGGTTAGGGTTAGGGTAATGGTTAGGATTATGGTTAGTGTTAGGTTTAGGGTTAGGGTAAGGGTAAGTGTTAGGGTTAGAGTTTGGGTAAGGGTAAGTGTTAGGGTTACAATTTGGGTTTAGGATGATTGTTAGGGTTAGCTTTATGGTTAGGGTAAGGGTAAGGTTTAGGGTTAGTGTTAAAGTTTGATGTTAGGGTTAGGGTTAGGGTTAGGGTTAAGGTAAGGGTAAAAGTTAGGGTTAGGGTTAGGGTTAGCATTAAGGTTAGGGTTAGGGTTAGGCTAAGTGTAAGGGTTAGGGTTAGGGTTAGGATAGGGTAAGGGTTATGGTTAGGGTTAGGGTTAGGTTTACAGTTAGACTAAGGGATAGGGTTAGGTTTAGGGTAAGAGTAAGTGTTAAATTTAGCGTTAGGGTTAGTGTTAGGGTTAGGGTAAGGGTAAGGGTTAGGGTTAGGGTTAGGGTTAGGTTTAGGGTTAGAGTTAGGGGAAGGTTAAGTGTTAGGGTTAGGGTTAGGGTTAGGGTAAGTGTAAGGGTTAGGTTTATGGTTAGTGTTAGGGTAATGGTTATGGTTAGGGTTAGGGTTAGAGCAAGGGTTAGGTTTTGGGTTAGGGTAAGGGTAATGGTTAGGGTTAGGGTAGGGCAACGATTATGGTTAGGGTTAGGGTTAGGGTAAGGGTAACTGTTAGGGTTAGGGTTAGGGTTAGGGTTAGGTTTAGGGTTAGGGTTAGGTTTATGGTTAGGGTTAGGGTAAGGGTAAGGGTTAGGGTTACAGTTAGTGTTAGCGTTAGGGTTGGGGTTAGGTTTAGGGTTACGGTTAGGGTAAGGGTAAGGGTTAGGGTTAGGGTTAGGGTTAGGTTTAGGTTTATGGTTAGGGTT
>JANJXV010000988.1:155000-180000 GCA_024803745.1 Megascapheus bottae | reverse complement strand
GGTTAAGGGTAAGTGTTAGGGTTAGGGTTAGGGTTACTTTTGAGGTTATGATAAGGGTAAGGGTTAGGGTTAGGTTTGGGGTTAGGGGTTAGGGTTAGGGTTAGGGTTAGGTTTAGGGTTTGGGTTAGGGTTAGGTTTAGGGTAAGTTTTAGGGTTAGCGTGAGGGTTAGGGTTAGGGCTAGGGTTAGAGTTAGGGTTAGGTTTAGGGTAAGGGTTAGGGTTAGGTTTAGGGTTAGGGTAAGGGTTACGGTTAGGGTTAGGGTTAGTGTTAGCATTAAGGTTAGGGTTAGGATTAGGGTTAGGGTTAGGGTTATGGTAAGGTAATGCTTAGGATTGGGTTAGGCTTAGGGAAAAGGTAAGGGTTAGTGTTAGGGTTAGGATTAGCATTAAGGTTAAGGTAAGGCTTAGGGTTAGGGTTAGGGTGAGCATTGTATTTACGGTTAGGTTTAGGGTAAGGGTAAGGGTTAGGGTTAGGATTAGGTTTAGGATTAGGGTTAGGGTTAAGGTTAGGGTTAGGGTTAGGTTTAGGGTTAGCATTAGGGTAAGGGTTAGGGTTAGGGTTAGGGTTAGGGTTAGGTTTAGGGTAAGGGTAAGGGTTATGGTTAGGGTTTATATTACGGTTAGGTTTAGGGTTAGGGTTACGGTTAGGGTAAAGGAAAGTGTTAGGTTTAGGTTTAGGGTTAGGGTTAGAGATAGCGTTAGGGTAAGGGTTAGGTTTAGGGTAAGGGTTAGATTTAGGGTTAGGGTTAGGTTTAGGGTTATGTTTAGGGTAACGGTTAGGGTTAGGGTTAGGGTAAGGTTTAGGGTTGGGTTAGGGGTAAGTATTAGAGTTAGGGTTAGGGGCAGCGTTAGGGGTTAGGGTTAGGGATAGTGTTAGGGTAAGGTTAAGTGTTAGGGTTAGGGTTAGGGTTAGGGTTAGGGTAAGGGTAAGGGTGAGGTTTAGGGTTTGGGTATGGGTTAGGTTTAACTTTAGGGTAAGAGTTAGGGTTAGGGTAAGGGTAAGTGTTAGGTTTAGGGTTAGGATTAGTTTTGAGGTTATGATAAAGTTAGGGTTAGGGTTGGGGTTAGGGGTTAGGATTAGGGTTAGGGTTACGTTTAGGATTTGGGTTAGCGTTAGGATTAGGGTAAGTGTTAGGGTTAGGGTTAGGCTTTGGGTAAGTGTTAGGGTTAGGGTTAGGGTAAGGGTAAGGGTTAGGATTAGGGTTGGGGTAAGGTTTTCGGTTAGGGTTAGGGTTACGGTTACCATTAAGGTTAAGGTTAGGGTTAGGGTAAGGGTAAGTGTTAGGGTCAGGGTTAGGGTTATTGTCAGAGGTTAGGGTTAGGGTTAGGGTGGGGTTATGTTTAGAGTTAGGCTTAGGAAAGGGTAACGGTTAGGGTTAGGGTTAGGGTTAGTATTAAGGTTAGGGTTAGGTTTAGGGTTAGGATTAGGGTTAGCTTAAGGGTTAAGGTTAGGGTTAGGGTTAGCATTAAGTTTAGGGTTAGGTTTAGGGTAAGGGTAAGGGTTAGGGTTAGAATTAGGGTTAGGGTTAGGGGTTAGGGTCAAGGTTACGGTAGGGTTAGGGTTAGGTTTAGGGTTAGGATTAGGGTAAGGGTAAGGTTTAGGGTTAGGGTTAGGGTTAGGGTTAGGTTTAGGATTAGGGATAGGGTTAGGATAAGGGTAAGGGTTAGGTTTACGGTTAGGGTTAGGGTTAAGGTTAGGGTTAGGGTTAGGATTAGGTTTAGTTTTATGGTAAGGGCAGGGTTTAGGGTTAGGGTTAGGGTTAGGTTTAGGTTTAGGATTAGGGTAAGGGTAAGTGTTACGGTTAGGGTTAGGGTTAGGTTTAGGGTTAGGGTTAGGGTTAGGGTTAGGTTTAGGAATATGGTAAGTTTAAGAGTTGGGTTAGGGTAAGGGTAGGTTTAGGTTTAGGGTTAGGGTTAGGGTTAGCATTAGGGGTTAGGGTTAGGGTTAGGGTTAGGTTTAGTGTTAGGGTTAGGGTAAGGGTTAGGGTTCGGGTTAGGGTTAGGTTTAGGGTTACGTTTAGGTTAAGGGTAAGGGTTACGGTTAGGGTTAGTGATAGGGTTAAAGTTACGGTTACGGTTAGGGTTAGGGTTAGGGTTAGGTTAAGGTTAGGGTTAGGGTAAGTGTAAGTGTTAGGGTTAGGGTTAGGTTTAGGGTTTGGGAAAGGGTAAGGGTTAGGGTTAGGGTTAGGGTTAGGGTATGGGTAAGAGTTAGGGTTAGGGATAGGGTTAGGGTTAGGGTTAAGGTTAATGTTATTGTTAGGGTTAGGATTAGGGTTAAGGAAAGGGCAAGGGTTAGGGTAAGGGTTAGTGTTAGGGTTAGGGTTAGGGTAAGGATTAGGGTTAGGGTTAGGGTTAGGGTAAGGTTTAGTGTTAGGGTTAGGGGTAGGGTTAACATTAAGGGTAGGTTTTGTGTTAAGGTAAGGGTAAGGGTTAGGGTTAGGGTTAGGGTAGGGCAAGCATTAGGGTTAGGTTTAGGGTAAGGGTTAGGGTTAAGGTTAGGGTTAGCATTAAGGTTAGGGTTAGGCATACGCTAAGTGTGAGGGTTAGGGTCAGGGTTAGGGTTACGGTTAGGGATTAGGTTTAGGTTTAGGGTTAGGTTTTGGGTTAGGGTGAGGGTAAGGGTAAGGGTTATCTTTAGGGTTAGTGTTAGGGTTAAGGTTATGGTTAGGGTAAGCGTAAGGGTAAGGGTTAGGGTTAGGGTAAGGGTAAGGTTTATGGTTAGGGTTAGGGTTAGGGTAGGGAAAGGGTAAGGGTTAGGGTTAGGGTAAGGGTTAGGGGTTAGGATTAGGGTTAGGGTTAGGTTTATGGTTAGGGTAAGGGTAAGGTTTAGGGTTAGGGTTAAAGTTTGTTGTTAGTGTTAGGGTTAGGGTTAGGGTTAAGGTAAGGGTAAAGGTTAAGGTTAGGGTAGGGTAAGTGTAAGGTTTAGATTTAGTGTTAGGGATAGGTTTAGGGTTAGGGTTAGGGTTAGGGTTAGGGTAAGGGTAAGGGTTAGGATTAAGGTTAGGGTTAGGGTAAGGGTAAGGATTAGGGTTAGATTTAGGGTTAGAGTTAGCGGAAGGGTAAGGGTTAGGGTTAGTTTTAGGGTTGGGGTTAAGCTTAGGGTTAGGGTTAGGGTTAGGGTTAGGGTTAGGGTAATGGTTAGGGTTAGGGTTAAGGTTAGGGTTGCAGTGACGGTTAGGGTTAGGGTTAGTGTTAGGGGTTAAGGTTAGGGTTAGAGTGAGGGTTAGGTTTTGGGTTAGGGTAAGGGTAATGGTGAGTGTTAGGGTTAGGGTAGGGCAAGCATTAGGGTTAGGGTTAGGGTAAGGTTAAGTGTTAGGGTTAGGGTTAGGGTTAGGGATAGGGTTAGGGTTTGGGTAAGGGTAAGAGTTAGGGTTAGGGATAGGGTTAGGGTTAGGGTTAAGGTTAATGTTATTGTTAGGGTTAGGATTAGGGTTAAGGAAAGGGTAAGGATTAAGGTAAGGGTTAGTGTTAGGGTTAGGATTAGGGTAAGGATTAGGGTTAGGGTTAGTGTTAGGGTAATGTTTCGTGTTAGGGTTAGGGGTAGGGTTAACATTAAGGGTAGGTTTTGGGTTAAGGTAAGGGTAAGGGTTAGAGTTATGGTTAGGGTAGGGCAAGCATTAGGGTTAGGTTTAGGGTTAGGGTAAGGGTTAGGGTAAGGGTTAGGGTTAGCATTAAGGTTAGGGTTAGGCATACGCTAAGTGTGAATGTTAGGGTCAGGGTTAGGGTTAGGGTTAGGGTTAGGTTTAGGGTTAGGTTTAGGGTAAGGGTAAGGGTTATCGTTAGGGTTAGTGTTAGGGTTAAGGTTATGGTTAGGGTTAGGGTAAGGGTAAGGGTTAGGGTTAGGGTTAGGGTTAGTGTTAGGGTAATGGTTAGGGTTAGGGTTAAGGTTAGGGTTAGAGTGAGGGTTAGGGTAGGGGTTAGTGTTAGGGGTTAGTGTTAGTGTTAGGTTAGTGTTAGGTTAACGGTTAGGGTTAGGTTTATTGTTAGAGTTAGGGGAAGGGTAAGGGTTAGGGTTAGTTTTAGGGTTGGGGTTAAGCTTAGGGTTAGGGTTAGGGTAAGGGTAGGGGTTAGGGTTAGGGTTAGTGTTAGGGTAATGGTTAGGGTAAGGGTTAAGGTTAGGGTTAGAGTGAGGGTTAGGGTTAGGGTTAGTGTTAGGGGTTAGGGTTAGGGTTAGGGTTAATGTTAGGTTAATGGTTAGGGTTAGAGTTAGGGTTAGAGTGAGGGTTAGGTTTTGGGTTAGGGTAAGGGTAATGGTTAGGGTTAGGGTTAGGGTAGGGCAAGCATTAGGGTTAGGGTTAGGGTAAGGGTAAGTGTTAGGGTTAGGGTTAAGGTTAGGTTTATTGTTAGGGTTATGGTAAGGGTAAGGGTTAGGGTTAGGTTTAGGGTAAGGGTTGCGGTTAGGTTTAGGGTTTAGGGTTAGGTTTCGGGTTAGGGTAAGTGTAAGGGTTAGGGTTAGGGTTAGGGTTACGGTTAGGGTAAAGGTAAGGGTTAGGGTTAGAGTTAGGGTTAGGGTTAGGTTTATGGTTAGGTTTAGGGTAAGGGTAAGGTTTATGGTTAGGGTTAGGGTAAGGGTAAGGTTTATGGTTAGGGTTAGGGTTAGGGTTAGGGAAAGGGAAAGGGTAAGGGTTAGGGTTAGGGTTAGGGTTAGGGTAAGGGTTAAGGTGAGGTTTAGGGTAGGGTAAGGGTTACGGATAGGGTTAGGGTTAGGGTTAGCATTAACGTTGGGGGTAGGTTAAGAGTAAGGTTTAGGGTTAGGTTTAGGGTTAGGTTTATGGTTAGGGTTAGGGTAAGGGTAATGGTTAGGTTTGGGGTAAGGGTTAGGTTAGGGTTAGGGTAAGGTTAGAGTTAGGGTTAGGGTTAGGGTTAGGTTTAGGGTTATTGTAAGGGTAAGGGTAAGTGTTAGGGTTAAATTTGATGTTAGGGTTAGGTTTAGGGTTAAGGTAAGTATAAGGGTTAGGGTTAGGGTTAGGGGTTAGAATTAGGGTTAGGGTTAGGTTTATGGTTAGGGTAAGGGTAAGAGTTAGGGTTAGGGATAGGGTTAGGGTTAGGGTTAGGGTTAGGATTAGGGTAAGGATTAGGGTTAGGGTTAGTGTTAGGGTAATGTTTCGTGTTAGGGTTAGGGGTAGGGTTAACATTAAGGGTAGGTTTTGGGTTAAGGTAAGGGTAAGGGTTAGAGTTATGGTTAGGGTAGGGCAAGCATTAGGGTTAGGGTTAGGGTTAGGGTAAGGGTTAGGGTAAGGGTTAGGGTTAGCATTAAGGTTAGGGTTAGGCATACGCTAAGTGTGAATGTTAGGGTCAGGGTTAGGGTTAGGGTTAGGTTTAGGTTTAGGGTAAGGGTAAGGGTTATCGTTAGGGTTAGTGTTAGGGTTAAGGTTATGGTTAGGGTTAGGGTAAGGGTAAGGGTTAGGGTTAGGGTTAGTGTTAGGGTAATGTTTAGGGTAAGGGTTAAGGTTAGGGTTAGAGTGCGGGTTAGGGTTAGGGTTAGATTTAGGGGTTAGGTTTAGGGTTAGGTTAGTGTTAGGTTAACGGTTAGGGTTAGGTTTATTGTTATAGTTAGGGGAAGGGTAAGGGTTAGGGTTAGTTTTAGGGTTGGGGTTAAGCTTAGGGTTAGGGTTAGGGTAAGGGTAGGGGTTAGGGTTAGGGTTAGTGTTAGGGTAATGGTTAGGGTTAGGGTTAAGGTTAGGGTTAGAGTGAGGGTTAGGGTTAGGGTTAGTGTTAGGGGTTAGGGTTAGGGTTAGGGTTAATGTTAGGTTAATGGTTAGGGTTAGGGTTAGGGTTAGAGTGAGGGTTAGGTTTTGGGTTAGGGTAAGGGTAATGGTTAGGGTTAGGGTTAGGGTAGGGCAAGCATTAGGGTTAGGGTTAGGGTAAGGGTAAGTGTTAGATTTAGGGTTAGGGTTAGGTTTATGGTTAGGGTTAGGGTAAGGGTAAGGGTTAGGGTTAGGTTTAGGGTAAGGGTTGCGGTTAGGTTTATGGTTTAGGGTTAGGTTAAGTGTACGGGTTAGGGTTAGGGTTAGGGTTACGGTTAGGGTAAAGGTAAGGGTTAGGGTTAGAGTTAGGGTTAGGGTTAGGTTTATGGTTAGGGTTAGGGTAAGGGTAAGTTTTATGGTTAGGGTTAGGATTAGGGTTAGGGAAAGGGAAAGGGTAAGGGTTAGGGTTAGGGTTAGGGTTAGGGTAAGGATTAGGGTGAGGTTTAGGGTAGGGTAAGGGTTACGGATAGGGTTAGGGTTAGGGTTAGGGTTAGGATAAGGGTAAGGGTAAGGGTTGGGGTTACGGTTAGGGTTAGGGTTAGCATTAAGGTTAGGGATATGGTTAGGGTAAAGTAAGGGTTAGGGTCAGGGTTAGGGTTAAGGTCAGGGGTTAGTGTTAGGGTTAGGGTTGGGGTTAGGTTTACAGTTAGGGTTAGGGTAGGGGAAGGGTTAGGGTTAGGTTTAGGGTTAGGATTATGGTGAGCATTAGGGTAAGGGTAATGTTAATGGTTAGGGTTAGGTTTAGAGTTAGAGTTAGAGTTAGTGTTTCGTTTAGGGTTAGGGTTAGGGTTATGGTAAGGTAAGGGTTAGGATTGGGTTAGGCTTAGGGAAAGGGTAAGGGTTAGGTTTAGGGTTAGGGTTAGGGTTAGCATTAAGGCTGGGTTACGGTTAGGGTTAGGGTTAGGGTAAGGCTAAGGGTTAGGGTTAGGGTTAGCATTATATTTGGGGTTAGGTTTATAGTAAGGGTAAGGGTTAGGGTTAGGATTAGGGTTAGGATTAGGGGTTAGGCTTAAGGTTAGGGTTAGGGTTAGGGTTAGGTTTAGGGTTAGGATTAGGGTAAGGGTAAGTGTTAGGGTTAGTGTTAGGGTTAGGTTTAGGGTTAGGGTTAGCGTTAGGGTTAGGATTAGGGTAAGGGTAAGGGTTAGGGTTAGGGTTACGGTTAGGGTTAGAGTTAGGATAAGGGTAAGGGTTAGGGTTAGGGTTAGGGTTAGAGTTAAAGTTAGGGTTAGGGTTAGGATTAGGTTTAGGTTTATGGTAAGGGCAGCGGTTAGGGTTAGGGTTAGGGTTAGGTTTAGGGTTAGGTTTAGGGTAAGTGTAAGTGTTAGGGTTAGGGTTAGGGTTAGGTTTAGGGTTAGGGTTAGGGTTAGGGTTAGGTTTAGGGATATGGTAAGGTTAAGGGTTTGGGTTAGGGTAAGGGTAGGTTTAGGTTTAGTGTTAGTGTTAGGGTTAGGGTTAGCGTTAGGGGTTAGGGTTAGGATTTTGTTTAGGGTTAGGGTTAGGGTAAGGGTTACGGTTAGGGTTAGGGTTAGGTTTAGGGTAAGGGTAAGGGTTACGGTTAGGGTTAGGGATAGGGTTAAAGTTACGGTTAGGGTTAGGGTTAGTCTTAGGGTTAGGGTTAGGGTTAGGTTTAGGATTAGGCTTAGGGTAAGGGTAAGGGTTAGGGTTAGGGTTAGTTTTAGGGTTTGGGAAAGGGTAAGGGATAGGGTTAGGGTTAGGGTTAGGGTAAAGATTAGGGTTAGGGTTAGGGTAAGGGTAAGAGTTAGGGTTAGTGTTAGAGTGAGGGTTAGGGTTAAGGTTAATGTTATTGTTAGGTTTAGGATTAGGGTTAAGGAAAGTGTAAGGGTTAGGTTAAGGGTTAGTGTTAGGGTTAGGGTTAGGATAAGGATTAGGGTTAGGGTTATTGTTAGGGTAAGGTTTAGGGTTAGGGGTATGGTTAACATTAAGGGTAGGTTTTGGGTTAGGGTAAGGGTAAGGGTTAGGTTTAGGGTTATGGTTGGGCAAGCATTAGGGTTAGGGTTAGGGTTAGGGTAAGAGTTAGGGTTAGGGTTAGGGTTAGCATTAAGGTTAGGGTTAGGCATAGGGTAAGTGTGAGGGTTAGGGTCAGGGATAGGGTTAGGGTTAGGGGTTAGGTTTAGGGTTACGATTAGGTTTAGGGTTAGGGTTAGGGAAAGGGTAAGAGTTAGCGTTAGGGTTAGTGTTAGGGTTAAAGTTAGGATTAGGGTTAGGGTAAGGGTAAGGGTAAGGGTCAGGGTTAGGGTAAGAGTAAGGTTTATGGTTAGGGTTAGGGTTAGGTTTAGGGAAAGGGTAAGGGTTAGGGTTAGGGCTAGGGTTAGGGTAAGGATTAGGGTGAGGTTTAGGGTAGGGTAAGGGTTACGGATAGGGTTAGGGTTAGCATTAACGTTAGGGTTAGTGTAAGAGTAAGGTTTAGGGTTAGGTTTAGGGTTAGGTTTATGGTTAGGGTTAGGGTAAGGTTAAGTGTTAGGTTTGAGGTTAGGTTAGGGTTTCGGTAAGGTTAGAGTTTGGGTTAGAGTTAGGGTTAGGTTTAGGTTTAGGGTTAGGGTTAGGGTTTGGGTTAGGTTAGGGTAAGTGTAAGTGTTAGGGTTTGGGTTAGGGTTAGAGTTAGGGTAAGGTTAAGGGTGAGGTTTAGGGTTAGGGTTAGGGTTAGGGTTAGGTTTAGGTTAGGGTTAGGGTAAGGGTAAGTGTTAGGGTTAGGGTTAGGGTTAGTTTTGAGGTTATGATAAGGGAAATGGTTAGGGTTAGGTTTGGGCTTAGGGGTTAGGGTTAGGGTTAAGGTTAGTGTTTGGGGTAGGGTTAGGGTTAGGGTAAGTGTTACATTTAGGGTTAGTGTTAGCGTAAGGTTTAGGGTTAGGGTTAGGGTAAGGGTTAGGGTTAGAGCTAGGTTAAGGGTTACGGTTAGGTTTAGGGTTAGCATTAAGGTTAGGGTTTGGGTTAGGGTAAATTAAGGGTTAGGGTCAGGGTTAGGGTTAGGGTCAGGGGTTAGTGTTAGGGTTAGGGTTGGGGTTAGGTTTACAGTTAGAGTTAGGGTAGGGGAAGGGTTAGGGTTAGGTTTAGGGATAGGTTTCGGGTTAGCATTAGGATAAGGGTAAGGTTAAGGGTTAGGGTTAAGTTTAGAGTTAGAGTTAGGGTTAGGGTTTCGTTTAGGGTTAGGGTTAGGGTTATGTTAAGGTAAGGGTTAGGATTGGGTTAGGCTTAGGGAAAGGGTAAGGGTTAGGGTTATGGTTAGGTTTAGGGTTATCATTAAGGTTAGGGTTAGGGTTAGGGTTAGTGTAAGGCTTTGGATTAGGGTTAGGGTTAGGGTAAGGGTTAGGGTAAGGGTTAGGGCTAGGGTTAGGGTTAGGGTTAGGTTTATTGTTAGAGTTAGGGGAAGGGTAAGGGTTAGGGTTAGTTTTAGGGTTGGGTTTAAGGTTAGGGTTATGGTTAGGTTTAGTTTTATCATTAAGTTTAGGGTTAGGGTTAGGGTTAGGGTTAGTGTAAGGCTTTGGGTTAGGGTTAGGGTTACCCTTATATTTAGGGTTAGGTTTAGGGTAAGGGTAAGGGTTAAGGTTAGGATTAGGGTTAGGATTAGGGGTTAGGGTTAAGGTTAGGGTTAGGGTTAGGTTTAGGATTAGGGTAAGGGTAAGGGTTAGGGTTAGGTTTAGGGTTAGTGTTAGGGTTAGGGTAAGGATTAGGGATGGGGTTATTGTTAGGGTAAAGTTTAGGGTTAGGGGTAGGGTTAACATTAAGGGTAGGTTTTGGGTTAGGGTAAGGGTAAGGGTTAGGGTTAGGGTTAGGGTAAGGGTAAGGGTTAGCGTTAGGGTTAGTGTTAGGGTTAAGGTTAGGGTTAGGGTTAGGGTAAGGGTAAGGGTAAGGGTAAAGTTTAGGGTTAGGGCTAGGGTTAAGGTAAGGATTAGGGTTATGTTTAGGGTAGGGTAAGTGTTACGGATAGGGTTAGGGTTAGGGTTAGCATTAATGTTAGGGTTAATGTAAGAGTAAGGTTTAGGGTTAGGTTTAGGGTTAGGTTTATGGTTAGGGTTAGGGTAAGGGAAAGTGTTAGGTTTGAGGTTAGGGTTAGGTTAGGGTTACGGTAAGGTTAGAGTTAGGGTTAGAGTTAGGGTTAGGTTTAGGGTTAGGGTTAGGGTAAGGGTAAGTGTTAGGGTTAGGGTTAGGGTTAGGGTAAGGGTTAGGATTATGGTTAGTGTTAGGGTTAGGGTTAAGGTTATGGTTAGAGTTTGGGTAAGGGTAAGGGGTAGGGTTATGGTTAGGTGTTCGGATTAGGTTTAAGGTTAGGTTTATGGTTAGGGTAATGGTAAGGTTTAGGGTTAGGGTTAAAGTTTGATGTTAGGGTTAGGGTTAGGTTTAGGGTTATGGTAAGGGTAAGGCTTAGGTTTAGGGTTAGGGTTAGATTTAGGGTAAGTGTCAGGGTTAGATTTAGGGATAGGGATACGTTTTGGGTTAGGGTTAGGGTTAGGGTTATGGTTAGGGTAAGGGTAAGGGTTAGGGTTAAGGTTAGGTTTAGGCTTAGGGTTAGGGTTAGGGTAAGGGTTAGGGCTAGTGTTAGGGATAGGGTTAGGTTTATTGTTAGATTTAGGGGAAGGGTAAGGGTTAGGCTTAGTTTTAGGGTTGGGGTTAAGGTTAGGGTTAGGGTTAGGGGAAGGGTAAGGGTTCGGGTTAGGGTTAATGTTAAGGTTAGGGTTAGGGTTAGGGTTAGGGTTAGGGTTAGGGTTAAGGTTAGGGTTAGAGTGAGGGTTAGGGTTAGGGTTAGTGTTAGGTGTTAGGGTTAGGGTTAGTGTTAGTGTTAGGGAAATGGTTAGGGTTAGGGTTAGGGTTAGAGTGAGGGTTAGATTTTGTGTTAGGGTATGGGTAATGGTTACGGTAAGGGTTAGGGTTAAGGTTGGGGTTAGGTTTAGGTTTAGGTTTAGGGTTAGGGTTAGGGTTAGGTTTAGGGTTAGGATTAGCATTAAGGTTACGGTTAGGGTTAGGGTAAGGCTTAGGGTTAGGGTTAGGGTTAGCATTAAGTTTAGGGTTACGTTTAGGGTAAGGGTAAGGGTTAGGGTTAAGGCTAGGGTTACGGTTAGGGTTAGGTTTAGGGTTAGGATTAGGGTAAGGGAAAGGATTAGGGTTAGGGTTACAGTTAGTGTTAGGGTTAGGGTTAGGTTTAGGGATATGGTAAGGTTAAGTGTTTGGGTTAGGCTTAGGGTTAGGTTTACGTTTAGGGTTAGGGTGAGGGTAAGGGTTAGGGTTAGGGTTAGGGATAGGGTTAGGTTTAGGGTTACGGTTAGCGTTAGGGTTAGGTTTAGGGTTAGGGTTAGGGTTAAGTGAAGGGCAAGTGTTAAAGTTAGGGTTAGGGTTAGTTTTGAGGTTATGATAAGGGTAAGGGTTAGGGTTAGGGTTGGGTTTAGGGGTTAGGGTTAGGGTTAGGGTTAGGGTTAGGGTTAGATTTAGAGTTTGGGTTGGGGTTAGGGTTAGGGTAAGTGTTAGGGTTAGGGTTAGGGTTAGGGTAAGTGTTAGGGTTAGGGTTAGGGTTAGGGTTAGGGTAAGGGTTAGGGTTAGGGTTTGGGTTAGGATAAGGGTTATGGTTAGGGTTAGGGTTAGCATTAAGCTTAGGGTTAGGGTTAGGGTAAAGGTAAGGGTTAGGGTCAGGGTTAGAGTTACGGTCAGGGGTTAGGGTTAGGGTTAGCTTTGGGGTTATTTTTACAGTTAGGGTTAGGGTAAGGGTAAGGGTTAGGGTAGGTTTAGTGTTAGGTTTAGGGTTAGGGTTAGTGTAAGGGTAAGGGTTAGGGTTAGGTTTACATTTAGAGTTAGGGTTAGGGTTAGGTTTAGGGTTAGGGTTAGGGTAATGGTAAGGTAAGGGTTAGGATTGGGTTAGGCTTAGGGAAAGGGTAAGGGTTAGGGTTAGGATAATCATTAAGGTTAAGGTTAGGGTTAGGGTTAGGGTAAGGCTTAGGGTTAGGGTTAGGGTTAGCATTAAGTTTAGGGTTAGGTTTAGGGTAAGGGTAAGGGTTAGGGTTAGGATTAGGGTTAGGGTTAGGGGTTAGGGTTAAGGTTAGGGTTAGGGTTAGTGTTGGGTTTAGGGTTAGGATTAGGGTAAGGGAAAGGATTAGGGTTAGGGTTACGGTTAGGGTTAGGGTTAGGGTTAGGTTTAGGGATATGGTAAGGTTAAGTGGTTGGGTTAGGTTTAGGGTTAGGGTTAGGTTTAGGGTTAGGGTTAGGGTAAGGGTAAGGGTTAGGGTTAGGGTTAGGGTTAGGGTTCGGGTTAGGGTTAGGGTTAGCATTAAGTTTAGGGTTAGGGTTAGGGTAAGGGTAAGGTTTAGGTTTAGGTTTAGGGTAAGAATTAGGGTTAAAGTTAGGTTTAGGGTAAGGGTTAGCTTTAGGTTTAGGGTTAGGCTTAGCATTAAGGTTAGTGTTAGGGTTAGGGTTCGGGGTTAGGGTTAGGGTTAGGGTTAGGGTTAAGATTAGGATAAAGGTTAGGGTCAGGATTAGGGTAAGGATAAGGTTTAGGGTTAGGCTTAGGGTTTTGATCATTGTAAGGTTTAGGTTAGTGTTAGTTTTAGGTTTAGGGTTAGGGGTAGGATAAGGGTCAGGGTTAGGGTAAGGGTAAGGGTAAGGGTTAGGGTTAGGGTTAGGGTTAAAGTTAATGTTAGGGTTAGGGTTACGGAAGGGGAAAGTTAGGGTTAGGGTTAGGGTTAGGGAAAGGGTAAGGGTTCGGCTTAGGGTTAGGGTTAGGGTTAGCGTTAGGGTTAGGGTAAGGATTAGGGTTAGGGTTAGGGTTAGGGTTAGCATTAAGTTTAGCGTTAGGGTTAGGGAAATGGTAAGGTTTAGGGTTAGGTTTAGGGTTAGGGTAAGGGTAAGGGTTAGGCTTAGGTTTAGGGTTAGAGTTAGGTTTAGAGTTAGGGTTAGGGTAAGGGTAAGTGTTAGGGTTAGGGTTAGTGTTAGGGTAAGTGTAACGGTGAGGGTTAGGGTTAGGGTTAGGGTTAGGGTAAGGATTAGGGTTAGGGTTAGGGTTAGTGTTAGGGTTAGCATTAAGTTTAGGGTTAGGGTTAGGGTAAGGGTAAGGTTTAGGGTAAGGTTTAGGGTTAGGATAAGTGTAAGGATTAGGCTTAGGGTTAGGGTTAGAGTTAGGTTTAGAGTTAGGGTTAGGGTAAGAGTAAGAGTTAGGGTTAGGGTTAGTGTTAGGGTTAGGGTTAAGGTAAGGGTTAAGGTAGGGTTAGGGTTAGGTAAGGGTAAGGGTTTGGGTTAGGATTAGCGTTAGGTGAGGGTTTAGGGTTTGGGTTAGGGTTAGGGTTATGGTTACGGTAAGGGTAAGGGTTAGGGTTACGTTTAGGGTTAGGGTTAGGGTTTAGTGTTAGGGTTAGTGTTAGAGTTAGGGTAAGGTTTAGGGTTAGGGTTAGCGTTAGGGTTAGGGTTAGGTTTAGGGTTAGGGTTAGGGTTAGGTGAAGGGTAAGTGTTAACGTTAGGGTTAGGGTTAGTTTTGAGGTTATGATAAGGGTAAGGCTTAGGGTTAGGGTTGGGGTTAGGGGTTAGGGTTAGGGTTAGGGTTATGTTTAGAGTTTGGGTTGGGGTTAGGGTTAGGGTAAGTGTTAGTGTTAGGGTTAGGGTTAGGGTAAGGGTTAGGGTTAGGGTTAGGGTTAGGGTAAGGGTTAGGGTTAGGGTTAGGTGTTAGGGTTATGGTTAGGGTTAGGGTTAGGGTAAGGGTAAGGGTTAGGGTTAGGGTTAGGGATAGGGTTAGGGTTAGGGTTAGGGTTAGTGTTAGGGTTAGGGTTAGGGTAAGTGTAAGGGTTAGGGTTAGAGTTAGGGTTAGGGTTAAGATTAGGGTTAGGGTTAGGGTTAGGGGTTAGGGTTAGGTTAAGCTTAGGGTTAGGGTTAGGGTAAAGGTAAGGGTTAGGGTTAGGGTTAGGGTTAGGGTTAGCATTAAGGTTAGGGTTAGGGTTAGGGTAAAGGTAAGGTTTAAGGTCAGGGTTAGAGTTACAGTCCGGGGTAGGCTTAGGGTTAGCGTTGGGGTTATGTTTACAGTTAGGGTTAGGGTAAGGGTAAGGGTTAGGGTAGGTTTAGTGTTAGGTTTAGGGTTAGGGTTAGGGTAAGGGTAAGGGTTAGGGTTAGGTTTAGATTTAGAGTTAGGGTTAGGGTTAGGTTTAGGGTTAGGGTTATGGTAATGGTAAGGTAAGGGTTAGGATTGGGTTAGGCTTAGGGAAAGGGTAAGGGATAGGGTTAGGATTAGCATTAAGGTTAGGGTTAGGGTTAGGGTTAGGGTAAGGCTTAGGGTTAGGGTTAGGGTTAGCATTAAGTTTAGGGTTAGGTTTAGGGTAAGGGTTAGGGTTAGGATTAGGGTTAGGGTTAGGGGTTAGGGTTAAGGTTAGGGTTAGGGTTAGGGTTAGGTTTAGGGTTAGGATTAGGGTAAGGGAAAGGATTAGGGTTAGGTTACGGTTAGGGTTAGTGTTAGGGTTAGGTTTAGGGATATGGTAAGGTTAAGTGTTTGGGTTGGGGTTAGGGTTACGGTTAGGTTTAGGGTTAGGGTTAGGGTAAGGGTAATGGTTAGGGTTAGGGTTAGGGTTCGGGTTCGGGTTAGGGTTAGCATTAAGTTTAGGGTTATGGTTAGTGTAACGGTAAGGTTTAGGGTTAGGGTTAGGGTAAGAATTAGGGTTTAAGTTAGGGTTAGGGTAAGGGTTAGGTTTAGGTTTCGGGTTAGGCTTAGCATTAAGGTTAGTGTTAGGGTTAGGGTTAGGGGTTAGGGTTTGGGTTAGGGTTAGGGTTAAGGTTAGGATAAAGGTTAGGGTTAGGATTAGGGTAAGGGTAAGGTTTAGGATTAGGTTTAGGGTTTTGATCAGTGTAAGGTTTAGGTTAGTGTTAGTTTTAGGTTTAGGATTAGGGATAGGATAAGGGTTAGGGTTAGGGTAAGGGTAAGGGTAAGGGTTAGGGTTAGGGTTAGGGTTAGGGTTAGGGTTAGGGTTAGGTGACGGGTAAGTGTTAACGTTAGGGTTAGGTTTAGTTTTGAGGTTATGATAAGGGTAAGGGTTAGGGTTAGGGTTGGGGTTAGTGGTTAGGGTTAGGGTTAGGGTTAGGTTTAGCGTTTGGGTTGGGTTTAGGGTTAGGGTAAGTGCTAGTGTTAGGGTTAGGGTTAGGGTAAGGGTTAGGGTTAGGGTTAGCGTTATGGTAAGGGTTACGGTTAGGGTTAGGGTTAGCATTAAGCTTAGGGTTAGGGTTAGGGTAAAGGTAAGGTTTAGGGTCAGGGTTAGAGTTACAGTCAGGGGTTAGGGTTAGGGTTAGCGTTGGGGTTATGTTTACAGTTAGGGTTAGGGTAAGGGTAAGGGTTAGGGTAGGTTTAGTGTTAGGTTTATGGTTAGGGTTAGGGTAAGGTTAAGGGTTAGGGTTAGGTTTAGATTTAGAGTTAGGGTTAGGGTTAGGTTTAGGGTTAGGGTTAGGGTAATGGTAAGGTAAGGGTTAGGATTGGGTTAGGCTTAGGGAAAGGGTAAGGGTTAGGGTTAGGATTAGCATTAAGGTTAGGGTTAGGGTTAGGGTTAGGGTAAGGCTTGGGGTTAGGGTTAGGGTTAGGGTTAGCATTAAGTTTAGGGTTAGGTTTATGGTAAGGATAAGGGTAAGGGTTAGGGTTAGGTTTAGGGTTAGGGTTAGGGGTTAGGGTTAAGGTTAGGGTTAGGGTTAGGGTTTAGTGTTAGGGTTAGGGTTAGAGTTAGGGTAAGGTTTAGGGTTAGGTTTAGCGTTAGGGTAAGGGTTAGGGTTAGGGTTAGGGTTAGGTTTAGGGTACGTGTAAGGGTTAGATTTAGGGTTAGGGATAGGTTCTGGATTAGGGTTAGGGTTAGGGTTAGGGTAAGGATTAGAGTTAAGTTTAGGGTTAGGGTTAGGTTTAGGGTTAGGGTTAGCGTTAGGGTTAGGGTTAGGTTTAGGGTTAGGGTTAGGGTTAGGTGAAGGGTAAGTGTTAACGTTAGGGTTAGGGTTAGTTTTGAGGTTATGATAAGGGTAAGGGTTAGGGTTAGGGTTGGGTTTAGGGGTTAGGGTTAGGGTTAGGGTTAGGTTTAGAGTTTGGGTTGGGGTTAGGGTTAGGGTAAGTGTTAGGGTTAGGGTTAGGGTTAGGGTAAGTGTTATGGTTAGGGTTAGGGTTAGGGTTAGGTTTAGGGTAAGGGTTAGGGTTAGGGTTAGGGTTAGGATAAGGGTTACGGTTAGGGTTAGGGTTAGCATTAAGCTTAGGGTTAGGGTTAGGTAAAGGTAAGAGTTAGGGTCAGGGTTAGAGTTACGGTCAGGGGTTAGGGTTAGGGTTAGCTTTGGGGTTATTTTTACAGTTAGGGTTAGGGTAAGGTTAAGGGTTAGGGTAGGTTTAGTGTCAGGTTTAGGGTTAGGGTTAGTGTAAGGGTAAGGGTTAGGGTTACGTTTACATTTAGAGTTAGGGTTAGGGTTAGGTTTAGGGTTAGGGTTAGGGTAATGGTAAGGTAAGGGTTAGGATTGGGTTAGGCTTAGGGAAAGGGTAAGGGTTAGGGTTAGGATTAGCATTAAGGTTAGGGTTAGGGTTAGGGTTAGGGTAAGGCTTAGGGTTAGGGTTAGGGTTAGCATTAAGTTTAGGGTTAGGTTTAGGGTAAGGGTAAGGGTTAGGGTTAGGATTAGGGTTAGGGTTAGGGGTTAGGGTTAAGGTTAGGGTTAGGTTTAGGGTTAGGTTTAGGGTTAGGATTAGGGTAAGGGAAAGGATTAGAGTTAGGGTTACGGTTAGGGTTAGGGTTAGGGATAGGTTTAGGGATATGGTAAGGTTAAGTGTTTGGGTTAGGTTTAGGGTTAGGGTTAGGTTTAGGGTTAGGGTTATGGTAAGGGTAAGGGTTAGAGTTAGGGTTAGGGTTAGGGTTCGGGTTAGGGTTAGGGTTAGCATTAAGTTTAGGGTTAGGGTTAGGGTAAGGGTAAGGTTTAGGTTTAGGTTTAGGGTAAGAATTAGGGTTAAAGTTAGGTTTAGGGTAAGGGTTAGGTTTAGGTTTAGGGTTAGGCTTAGCATTAAGGTTAGTGTTAGGGTTAGGGTTCGGGGTTAGGGTTAGGGTTAGGGTTAGGGTTAAGATTAGGATAAAGGTTAGGGTCAGGATTAGGGTAAGGGTAAGGTTTAGGGTTAGGGTTAGGGTTTTGATCACTGTAAGGTTTAGGTTAGTGTTAGTTTTAGGTTTAGGGTTAGGGATAGGATAAGGGTTAGGGTTAGGGTAAGGGTAAGGGTAAGGGTTAGGGTTAGGGTTAGGGTTAAAGTTAATGTTAGGGTTAGGGTTACGGTAGGGGTAAGTTAGGGTTAGGGTTAGGATTAGGGAAAGGGTAAGGGTTCGGCCTAGGGTTAGGGTTAGGGTTAGCGTTAGGGTTAGGGTAAGGATTAGGGTTAGGGTTAGGGTTAGGGTTAGGGTTAGCATTAAGTTGAGGGTTAGGGTTAGGGTAAGGGTAAGGTTTAGGGTCAGGTTTAGGGTTAGGGTAAGGGTAAGGGTTAAGCTTAGGTTTAGGGTTAGAGTTAGGTTTAGAGTTAGGGTTAGGGTAAGGGTAAGTGTTAGGGTTTGGGTTAGTGTTAGGGTAAGTGTAACGGTGAGGGTTAGGGTTAGGGTTAGGGTTAGGGTAAGGATTAGGGTTAGGGTTAGGGTTAGTGTTAGGGTTAGCATTAAGTTTAGGGTTAGGGTTAGGGTAAGGGTAAGGTTTACGGTAAGGTTTAGGGTTAGGATAAGTGTAAGCATTAGGCTTAGGGTTAGGGTTAGAGTTAGGTTTAGAGTTAGGGTTAGGGTAAGAGTAAGAGTTAGGGTTAGGGTTAGTGTTAGGGTTAGGGTTAAGGTTAGGGTTAGGGTTAGGTAAGTGTAAGGGTTAGGGTTAGGATTAGCGTTAGGTGTAGGGTTAGGGTTTGGGTTAGGGTTAGGGTTAGGGTTACGGTAAGGGTAAGGGTTAGGGTTACGTTTAGGGTTAGGGTTAGGGTTTAGTGCTATGGTTAGTGTTAGAGTTAGGGTAAGGTTTAGGGTTAGGGTTAGCGTTAGGGTTAGGGTTAGGTTAGGGTTAGGGTTAGGGTTAGGTGAAGGGTAAGTGTTAACGTTATGGTTAGGGTTAGTTTTGAGGTTATGATAAGGGTAAGGGTTAGGGTTAGGGTTGGGGTTAGGGGTTAGGGTTAGGGTTAGGGTTAGGGTTAGGGTTAGGTTTAGAGTCTGGGCTGGGTTTAGGGTTAGGGTAAGTGTTAGTGTTAGGGTTAGGGTAAGGGTTAGGGTTAGGGTTAGGGTTAGGGTTAGGGTAAGGGTTAGGGTTAGGGTTAGGGTTAGGTGTTAGGGTTAGGTTTAGGGTAAGGGTAAGGGTTAGGGTTAGGGTTAGGGATAGGCTTAGGGTTAGGGTTAGGGTTAGAGTTAGGGTTAGGGTTAGGGTAAGGGTAAGGGTTAGGGTTAGAGTTAGGGTTAGGGTTAAGATTAGGGTTAGGGTTAGGGGTTATGGTTAGCTTAAGCTTAGGGTTAGGGTTAGGGTAAAGGTAAGGGTTAGGGTTAGGGTTAGGGTTAGGGTTAGCATTAAGCTTAGGGTTAGGGTTAGGGTAAAGGTAAGGTTTAGGGTCAGGGTTAGAGTTACAGTCAGGGGTTAGGGTTAGGGTTAGCGTTGGGGTTATGTTTACAGTTAGGGTTAGGGTAAAGGTAAGGGTTTGGGTTAGGGTTAGGAATAGGCTTAGGGTTAGGGTTAGGGTTAGAGTTAGGGTTAGGGTTAGGGTAAGGGTAAGGGTTAGGGTTAGAGTTAGGGTTAGGGTTAAGATTAGGGTTAGGGTTAGGGGTTATGGTTAGCTCAAGCTTAGGGTTAGGGTTAGGGTAAAGGTAAGGGTTAGGGTTAGGGTTAGGGTTAGCATTAAGCTTAGGGTTAGGGTTAGGGTAAAGGTAATGTTTAGGGTCAGGGTTAGAGTTACAGTCAGGGGTTAGGGTTAGGGTTAGCGTTGGGGTTATGTATACAGTTAGGGTTAGGGTAAGGGTAAGGGTTAGGGTAGGTTTAGTGTTAGGTTTAGGGTTAGGGTTAGGGTAAGGGTAAGGGTTAGGGTTAGGTTTACATTTAGAGTTAGGGTTAGGGTTAGGTTTAGGGTTAGGGTTAGGGTAATGGTAAGGTAAGGGTTAGGATTGGGTTAGGCTTAGGGAAAGGGTAAGTGATAGGGTTAGGATTAGCATTAAGGTTAGGGTTAGGGTTAGGGTTAGGGTAAGGCTTAGGGTTAGGGTTAGGGTTAGCATTAAGTTTAGGGTTAGGTTTAGGGTAAGGGTAAGGGTTAGGGTTAGGATTAGGGTTAGGGTTAGGGGTTAGGGTTAAGGTTAGGGTTAGGGTTAGGGTTAGGGTTAGGATTAGGGTAAGGGAAAGGATTAGGGTTAGGGTTACGGTTAGGGTTAGTGTTAGGGTTAGGTTTAGGGATATGGTAAGGTTAAGTGTTTGGGTTGGGGTTAGGGTTACGGTTAGGTTTAGGGTTAGGGTTATGGTAAGGGTAATGGTTAGGGTTAGGGTTAGGGTTCGGGTTCGGGTTAGGGTTAGCATTAAGTTTAGGGTTATGGTTAGGGTAAGGGTAAGGTTTAGGGTTAGGGTTAGGGGAAGAATTACGGTTAAAGTTAGGGTCAGGGTAAGGGTTAGGTTTAGGTTGAGGGTTAGGCTTAGCATTAAGGTTAGTCTTAGGGTTAGGGTTAGGGGTTAGGGTTAGGGTTAGGGTTAGGGTTAAGGTTAGGATAAAGGTTATGGTTAGGATTAGGGTTAGGGTTAGGTTTAGGGTTAGGATTAGGGTAAGGGAAATGATTAGGGTTAGGGTTACGGTTAGGGTTAGGGTTAGGGTTAGGTTTAGGGATATGGTAAGGTTAAGTGTTTGGGTTAGGTTTAGGGTTAGGGTTAGGATTAGGGTTAGGGTTAGGGTAAGGGTAAGGGTTAGGGTTAGGGTTAGGGTTAGGGTTCGGGTTAGGGTTAGGGTTAGCTTTAAGTTTAGGGTTAGGGTTAGGGTAAGGGTAAGGTTTAGGTTTAGGTTTAGGGTAAGAATTAGGGTTAAAGTTAGGTTTAGGGTAAGGGTTAGGTTTAGGTTTAGGGTTAGGCTTAGCATTAAGGTTAGTGTTAGGGTTAGGGTTCGGGGTTAGGGTTAGGGTTAGGTTTAAGATTAGGATAAAGGTTAGGGTCAGGATTAGGGTAAGGGTAAGGTTTAGGGTTAGGGTTAGGATTTTGATCATTGTAAGGTTTAGGTTAGTGTTAGTTTTAGGTTTAGGGTTAGGGATAGGATAAGGGTTAGGGTTAGGGTAAGGGTAAGGGTAAGGGTTAGGGTTAGGGTTAGGGTTAAAGTTAATGTTAGGGTTAGGGTTACGGTAGGGGTAAGTTAGGGTTAGGGTTAGGGTTAGGGAAAGGGTAAGGGTTCGGCTTAGGGTTAGGGTTAGGGTTAGCGTTAGGGTTAGGGTAAGGATTAGGGTTAGGGTTAGGGTTAGGATTAGCGTTAGGTGTAGGGTTAGGGTTTGGGTTAGGGTTAGGGCTAGGGTTACGGTAAGGGTAAGGTTTAGGGTTACGTTTAGGGTTAGGGTTAGGTTTTAGTGTTTGGGTTAGTGTTAGAGTTAGGGTAAGGTTTAGGGTTAGGGTTAGCGTTAGGGTAAGGGTTAGGGTTAGGGTTATGGTTAGGTTTAGGGTAAGTGTAAGGGTTAGATTTAGGGTTAGGGATAGGTTCTGGATTAGGGTTAGGGTTAGGGTTAGGGTAAGGGTTAGAGTTAAGGTTACGGTTAGGGTTAGGTTTAGGGTTAGGGTTAGCGTAAGGGTTAGGGTTAGGTTTAGGGTTACGGTTACGGTTAGGTGAAGGGTAAGTGTTAACGTAAGGGTTAGGGTTAGTTTTGAGGTTATGATAAGGGTAAGGGTTAGGGTTAGGTTTGGGTTTAGGGGTTAGGGTTAGGGTTAGGGTTAGGTTTAGAGTTTGGCTTGGGGTTAGGGTTAGGGTAAGTGTTAGGGTTAGGGTTAGGGTTAGGGTAAGGGTTAGGGTTAGGGTTAGGGTTAGGGTAAGGGTTAGGGTTAGGGTTAGGGTTAGGATAAGGGTTACGGTTAGGGTTAGGGTTAGCATTAAGCTTAGGTTTAGGGTTAGGGTAAAGGTAAGGGTTAGGGTCAGGGTTAGAGTTACGGTCAGGGGTTAGGGTTAGGGTTAGCTTTGGGGTTATTTTTACAGTTAGGGTTAGGGTAAGGTTAAGGGTTAGGGTAGGTTTAGTGTCAGGATTAGGGTTAGGGTTAGTGTAAGGGTAAGGGTTAGGGTTACGTTTACATTTAGAGTTAGGGTTAGGGTTAGGTTTAGGGTTAGGGTTAGGGTAATGGTAAGGTAAGGGTTAGGATTGGGTTAGGCTTAGGGAAAGGGTAAGGGTTAGGGTTAGGATTAGCATTAAGGTTAGGGTTAGGGTTAGGGTTAGGGTAAGGCTTAGGGTTAGGGTTAGGGTTAGCATTAAGTTTAGGGTTAGGTTTAGGGTAAGGGTAAGGGTTAGGGTTAGGATTAGGGTTAGGGTTAGGGGTTAGGGTTAAGGTTAGGGTTAGGTTTAGGGTTAGGTTTAGGGTTAGGATTAGGGTAAGGGAAAGGATTATGGTTAGGGTTACGGTTAGGGTTAGGGTTAGGGTTAGGTTTAGGGATATGGTAAGGTTAAGTGTTTGGGTTAGGTTTAGGGTTAGGGTTAGGTTTAGGGTTAGGGTTAGGGTAAGGGTAAGGGTTAGGGTTAGGGTTAGGGATAGGGTTCGGTTTGGGTTAGGTTTAGCATTAAGTTTAGGGTTAGGGTTAGGGTAAGGGTAAGGTTCAGGTTTAGGTTTAGGGTAAGAATTAGGGTTAAAGTTAGGTTTAGGGTAAGGGTTAGGTTTAGGTTTAGGGTTAGGCTTAGCATTAAGGTTAGTGTTAGGGTTAGGGTTCGGGGTTAGGGTTAGGGTTAGGGTTAGGGTTAAGATTAGGATAAAGGTTAGGGTCAGGATTAGGGTAAGGGTAAGGTTTAGGGTTAGGGTTAGGGTTTTGATCATTGTAAGGTTTAGGTTAGTGTTTGTTTTAGGTTAAGGGTTAGGGATAGGATAAGGGTTAGGGTTAGGGTTAGGTTTAAAGTTAATGTTAGGGTTAGGGTTATAGTAGGGGTAAGTTAGGGTTAGGGTTAGGGTTAGGCAAAGGGTAAGGGTTCGGCCTAGGGTTAGGGTTAGGGTTAGCGTTAGGGTTAGGGTAAGGATTAGGGTTAGGGTTAGGGTTAGGGTTAGCATTAAGTTTAGGGTTAGGGTTAGGGTAAGGGTAAGGTTTAGGGTTAGGTTTAGGGTTAGGGTAAGGGTAAGGGTTAGGCTTAGGTTTAGGGTTAGAGTTAGGTTTAGAGTTAGGGTTAGGGTAAGGGTAAGTGTTAGGGTTAGGGTTAGTGTTAGGGTAAGTGTAACGGTGAGGGTTAGGGTTAGGGTTAGGGTTAGGGTAAGGATTAGGGTTAGGGTTAGGGTTAGTGTTAGGGTTAGCATTAAGTTTAGGGTTAGGGTTAGGGTAAGGGTAAGGTTTACGGTAAGGTTTAGGGTTAGGATAAGTGTAAGGATTAGGCTTAGGGTTAGGGTTAGAGTTAGGTTTAGAGTTAGGGTTAGGGTAAGAGTAAGAGTTAGGGTTAGGGTTAGTGTTAGGGTTAGGGTTAAGGTTAGGGTTAGGGTTAGGTAAGTGTAAGGGTTAGGGTTAGGATTAGCGTTAGGTGTAGGGTTAGGGTTTGGGTTAGGGTTAGGGTTAGGGTTACGGTAAGGGTAAGGGTTAGGGTTACGTTTAGGGTTAGGGTTAGGGTTTAGTGCTATGGTTAGTGTTAGAGTTAGGGTAAGGTTTAGGGTTAGGGTTAGCGTTAGGGTTAGGGTTAGGTTAGCGTTAGGGTTAGGGTTAGGTGAAGGGTAAGTGTTAACGTTAGGGTTAGGGTTAGTTTTGAGGTTATGATAAGGGTAAGGGTTAGGGTTAGGGTTGGGGTTAGGGGTTAGGGTTAGGGTTAGGGTTAGGGTTAGGTTTAGAGTCTGGGTTGGGGTTAGGGTTAGGGTAAGTGTTAGTGTTAGGGTTAGGGTAAGGGTTAGGGTTAGGGTTAGGGTTAGGGTAAGGGTTAGGGTTAGGGTTAGGGTTAGGTGTTAGGGTTAGGTTTAGGGTAAGGGTAAGGGTTAGGGTTAGGGTTAGGAATAGGCTTAGGGTTAGGGTTAGGGTTAGAGTTAGGGTTAGGGTTAGGGTAAGGGTAAGGGTTAGGGTTAGAGTTAGGGTTAGGGTTAAGATTAGGGTTAGGGTTAGGGGTTATGGTTAGCTTAAGCTTAGGGTTAGGGTTAGGGTAAAGGTAAGGGTTAGGGTTAGGGTTAGGGTTAGGGTTAGCATTAAGCTTAGGGTTAGGGTTAGGGTAAAGGTAATGTTTAGGGTCAGGGTTAGAGTTACAGTCAGGGGTTAGGGTTAGGGTTAGCGTTGGGGTTATGTTTACAGTTAGGGTTAGGGTAAGGGTAAGGGTTAGGGTAGGTTTAGTGTTAGGTGTATGGTTAGGGTTAGGGTAAGGGTAAGGGTTAGGGTTAGGTTTACATGTAGAGTTAGGGTTAGGGTTAGGTTTAGGGTTAGGGTTAGGGTAATGGTAAGGTAAGGGTTAGGATTGGGTTAGGCTTAGGGAAAGGGTAAGGGATAGGGTTAGGATTAGCATTAAGGTTAGGGTTAGGGTTAGGGTTAGGGTAAGGCTTAGGGTTAGGGTTAGGGTTAGCATTAAGTTTAGGGTTAGGTTTAGGGTAAGGGTAAGGGTTAGGGTTAGGATTAGGGTTAGGGTTAGGGGTTAGGGTTAAGGTTAGGGTTAGGGTTAGGGTTAGGGTTAGGGTTAGGATTAGGGTAAGGGAAAGGATTATGGTTAGGGTTACGGTTAGGGTTAGTGTTAGGGTTAGCTTTAGGGATATGGTAAGGTTAAGTGTTTGGGTTGGGGTTAGGGTTACGGTTAGGTTTAGGGTTAGGGTTAGGGTAAGGGTAATGGTTAGGGTTAGGGTTAGGGTTCGGGTTCGGGTTAGGGTTAGCATTAAGTTTAGGGTTATGGTTAGGGTAAGGGTAAGGTTTAGGGTTAGGGTTAGGGGAAGAATTACGGTTAAAGTTAGGGTCAGGGTAAGGGTTAGGTTTAGGTTGAGGGTTAGGCTTAGCATTAAGGTTAGTCTTAGGGTTAGGGTTAGGGGTTAGGGTTAGGGTTAGGGTTAGGGTTAAGGTTAAGATAAAGGTTAGGGTTAGGATTAGGGTTAGGGTTAGGTTTAGGGTTAGGATTAGGGTAAGGGAAAGGATTAGGGTTAGGGTTACGGTTAGGGTTAGGGTTAGGGTTAGGTTTAGGGATATGGTAAGGTTAAGTGTTTGGGTTAGGTTTAGGGTTAGGGTTAGGTTTAGGGTTAGGGTTAGGGTAAGGGTAAGGGTTAGGGTTAGGGTTAGGGTTAGGGTTCGGGTTAGGGTTAGGGTTAGCTTTAAGTTTAGGGTTAGGGTTAGGGTAAGGGTAAGGTTTAGGTTTAGGTTTAGGGTAAGAATTAGGGTTAAAGTTAGGTTTAGGGTAAGGGTTAGGTTTAGGTTTAGGGTTAGGCTTAGCATTAAGGTTAGTGTTAGGGTTAGGGTTCGGGGTTAGGGTTAGGGTTAGGGTTAGGTTTAAGATTAGGATAAAGGTTAGGGTCAGGATTAGGGTAAGGGTAAGGTTTAGGGTTAGGGTTAGGATTTTGATCATTGTAAGGTTTAGGTTAGTGTTAGTTTTAGGTTTAGGGTTAGGGATAGGATAAGGGTTAGGGTTAGGGTAAGGGTAAGGGTATGGGTTAGGGTTAGGGTTAGGGTTAAAGTTAATGTTAGGGTTAGGGTTACGGTAGGGGTAAGTTAGGGTTAGGGTTAGGGTTAGGGAAAGGGTAAGGGTTCGGCTTAGGGTTAGGGTTAGGGTTAGCGTTAGGGTTAGGGTAAGGATTAGGGTTAGGGTTAGGGTTAGGATTAGCGTTAGGTGTAGGGTTAGGGTTTGGGTTAGGGTTAGGGCTAGGGTTACGGTAAGGGTAAGGTTTAGGGTTACGTTTAGGGTTAGGGTTAGGTTTTAGTGTTAGGGTTAGTGTTAGAGTTAGGGTAAGGTTTAGGGTTAGGGTTAGCGTTAGGGTAAGGGTTAGGGTTAGGGTTATGGTTAGGTTTATGGTAAGTGTAAGGGTTAGATTTAGGGTTAGGGATAGGTTCTGGATTAGGGTTAGGGTTAGGGTTAGGGTAAGGGTTAGAGTTAAATTACGGTTAGGGTTAGGTTTAGGGTTAGGGTTAGCGTTAGGGTTAGGGTTAGGTTTAGGGTTAGGGTTACGGTTAGGTGAAGGGTAAGTGTTAACGT
>JANJXV010000988.1:145000-152500 GCA_024803745.1 Megascapheus bottae | reverse complement strand
TAAAGGTAAGGGTTAGGGTTAGGGTTAGGGTTAGGGTTAGCATTAAGCTTAGGGTTAGGGTTAGGGTAAAGGTAAGGTTTAGGGTCAGGGTTAGAGTTACAGTCAGGGGTTAGGGTTAGGGTTAGCGTTGGGGTTATGTTTACAGTTAGGGTTAGGGTAAGGGTAAGGGTTAGGTAGGTTTAGTGTTAGGTTTAGGGTTAGGGTTAGGGTAAGGGTAAGGGTTAGGGTTAGGTTTACATTTAGAGTTAGGGTTAGGGTTAGGTTTAGGGTTAGGGTTAGGGTAATGGTAAGGTAAGGGTTAGGATTGGGTTAGGCTTAGGGAAAGGGTAAGGGATAGGGTTAGGATTAGCATTAAGGTTAGGGTTAGGGTTAGGGTTAGGGTAAGGCTTAGGGTTAGGGTTAGGGTTAGGGTTAGCATTAAGTTTAGGGTTAGGTTTAGGGTAAGGGTAAGGGTTAGGGTTAGGATTAGGGTTAGGGTTAGGGGTTAGGGTTAAGGTTAGGGTTAGGGTTAGGGTTAGGGTTAGGATTAGGGTAAGGGAAAGGATTAGGGTTAGGGTTACGGTTAGGGTTAGTGTTAGGGTTAGGTTTAGGGATATGGTAAGGTTAAGTGTTTGGGTTGGGGTTAGGGTTACGGTTAGGTTTAGGGTTAGGGTTAGGGTAAGGGTAATGGTTAGGGTTAGGGTTAGGGTTCGGGTTCGGGTTAGGGTTAGCATTAAGTTTAGGGTTATGGTTAGGGTAAGGGTAAGGTTTAGGGTTAGGGTTAGGGGAAGAATTAGGGTTAAAGTTAGGGTTAGGGTAAGGGTTAGGTTTAGGTTTAGGGTTAGGCTTAGCATTAAGGTTAGTGTTAGGGTTAGGGTTAGGGTTAGGGGTTAGGTTTAGGGTTATTGTTAGGGTTAAGGTTAGGATAAAGGTTAGGGTTAGGATTAGGGTAAGGGTAAGGTTTAGGGTTAGGGTAGGGTTTTGATCAGTGTAAGGTTTATGTTAGTGTTAGTTTTAGGTTTAGGGTTAGGGATAGGATAAGGGTTAGGGTTAGGGTAAGGGTAAGGGTTAGGGTTAGGGTTAGGGTTAGGGTTAAAGTTAGGGCTAGGGTTAGGGTTACGGTAGGGGTAAGTTACGGTTAGGGTTAGGGTTAGGGTTAGGGAAAGGGTAAGGGTTCGGCTTAGGGTTAGGGTGAGGGTTCGCGTTAGGGTTAGGGTAAGGATTAGGTTTAGGGTTAGGTTTAGGGTTAGGGTTAGCATTAAGTTTAGGGTTAGGGTTAGGGTAAGGGTAAGGGTTAGGCTTAGGTTTAGGGTTAGAGTTAGGTTTAGAGTTAGGGTTAGGGTAAGGGTAAGTGTTAGGGTTAGGGTTTGTGTTAGGGTAAGTGTAACGGTGAGGGTTAGGGTTAGGGTTAGGGTTAGGGTAAGGATTAGGTTTAGGGTTAGGGTTAGGGTTAGGGTTAGCACTAAGTTTAGAGTTAGGGTTAGGGTAAGGGTAAGAGTTAGGGTTAGGGTTAGTTTTAGGGTTAGGGTTAAGGTTAGGGTAAGGGTTAAGATTAGGGTTAGGGGTAGGGTTAGGGTTTGGGTTAGGGTTAGGGTTAGGGTTACGGTAAGGGTAAGGGTTAGGGTTACGTTTAGGGTTAGCGTTAGGGTTTAGTGTTAGGGTTAGTGTTAGAGTTAGGGTAAGGTTTAGGGTTAGGGTTAGGGTTAGGGTTAGGGTTAGGGTTAGGTGACGGGTAAGTGTTAACGTTAGGGTTAGGTTTAGTTTTGAGGTTATGATAAGGGTAAGGGTTAGGGTTAGGGTTGGGGTTAGTGGTTAGGGTTAGGGTTAGGGTTAGGTTTAGAGTTTGGGTTGGGGTTAGGGTTAGGGTAAGTGTTAGTGTTAGGGTTAGGGTTAGGGTAAGTGTTAGGGTTAGGGTTAGGGTTAGGGTAAGGATTAGGGTTCGGGTTAGCGTTATGGTAAGGGTTACGGTTAGGGTTAGGGTTAGCATTAAGCTTAGGGTTAGGGTTAGGGTAAAGGTAAGGTTTAGGGTCAGGGTTAGAGTTACAGTCAGGGGTTAGGGTTAGGGTTAGCGTTGGGGTTATGTTTACAGTTAGGGTTAGGGTAAGGGTAAGGGTTAGGGTAGGTTTAGTGTTAGGTTTATGGTTAGGGTTAGGGTAAGGGTAAGGGTTAGGGTTAGGTTTAGATTTAGAGTTAGGGTTAGGGTTAGGTTTAGGGTTAGGGTTAGGGTAATGGTAAGGTAAGGGTTAGGATTGGGTTAGGCTTAGGGAAAGGGTAAGGGTTATGGTTAGGATTAGCCTTAAGGTTAGGGTTAGGGTTAGGGTTAGGGTAAGGCTTAGGGTTAGGGTTAGGGTTAGGGTTAGCATTAAGTTTAGGGTTAGGTTTAGGGTAAGGGTAAGGGTTAGGGTTAGGATTAGGTTTAGGGTTAGGGGTTAGGGTTAAGGTTAGGGTTAGGGTTAGGGTTAGGTTTAGGGTTAGGATTAGGGTTAGGGAAAGGATTAGGGTTAGGTTACGGTTAGGGTTAGTGTTAGGGTTAGGTTTAGGGATATGGTAAGGTTAAGTGTTTGGGTTTGGGTTAGGGTTAGGGTTAGGTTTAGGGTTAGGGTTAGGGTAAGGGTAAGGGTTAGGGTTAGGGTTAGGGTTAGGGTTAGAGTAAGGGTAAGGGTTAGGGTTAGGGTTAGGGCTCGGGTTCGGGTTAGGGTTAGGGTTAGGGTTAGGGTAAGGGTTAGGGTTAGGGTTAGGGTTAGGATAAGGGTTACGGTTAGGGTTAGGGTTAGCATTAAGCTTAGGGTTAGGGTTAGGTAAAGGTAAGGGTTAGGGTCAGGGTTAGAGTTACGGTCAGGGGTTAGGGTTAGGGTTAGCTTTGGGGTTATTTTTACAGTTAGGGTTAGGGTAAGGGTAAGGGTTAGGGTAGGTTTAGTGTTAGGTTTAGGGTTAGGGTTAGTGTAAGGGTAAGGTTTAGGGTTAGGGTTAGGTTTAGATTTAGAGTTAAGGTTAGGGTTAGGTTTAGGGTTAGGGTTAGGGTAATGCTAAGGTAAGGGTTAGGATTGGGTTAGGCTTAGGGAAAGGGTAAGGGTTATGGTTAGGATTAGCATAAAGGGTAGGGTTAGGGTTAGGGTTAGGGTAAGGCTTAGGGTTAGGGTTAGGGTTAGCATTAAGATCAGGGTTAGGTTTAGGGTAAGGGTAAGTGTTAGGGTTAGGATTAGGGTTAGGGTTAGGGGTTAGGGTTAAGGTTAGGGTTAGGGTTAGGGTTAGGTTTAGGGTTAGGATTAGGGTAAGGGAAAGGATTAGGGTTAGGGTTACGGTTAGCGTTAGGGTTAGGGTTAGGTTTAGGGATATGGTAAGGTTAAGTGTTTGGGTTAGGTTTAGGGTTACGGTTAGGTTTAGGGTTAGGGTTAGGGTAAGGGTAAGGGTTAGGGTTAGGGTTAGGGTTAGGGTTCGGGTTAGGGTTAGGTTTAGCATTAAGTTTAGGGTTAGGGTTAGGGTAAGGGTAAGGTTTAGGTTTAGGTTTAGGGTAAGAATTAGTGTTAAAGTTAGGTTTAGGGTAAGGGTTAGGTTTAGGTTTAGGGTTAGGCTTAGCATTAAGGTTAGTGTTAGGGTTAGGGTTCGGGGTTAGGGTTAGGGTTAGGGTTAGGGTTAAGATTAGGATAAAGGTTAGGGTCAGGATTAGGGTAAGGGTAAGGTTTAGGGTTAGGGTTAGGGTTTTGATCATTGTAAGGTTTAGGTTAGTGTTAGTTTTAGGTTTAGGGTTAGTGATAGGATAAGGGTTAGGTTTAGGGTAAGGGTAAGTGTAAGGGTAAGGGTTAGGGTTAGGGTTAGGGTTAAAGTTAATGTTAGGGTTAGGGTTATGGTAGGGGTAAGTTAGGGTTAGAGTTAGGGTTAGGGAAAGGGTATGGGTTCGGCTTAGGGTTGGGGTTAGGGTTAGCATTAAGTTTAGGGTTAGGGTTAGGGTAAGGGTAAGGTTTAGGGTTAGGTTTAGGGTTAGGGTAAGGGTAAGGGTTAGGCTTAGGTTTAGGGTTAGAATTAGGTTTAGAGTTAGGGTTAGGGTAAGGGTAAGTGTTAGGGTTAGGGTTAGTGTTAGGGTAAGTGTAACGGTTAGGGGTTGGGTTAGGTAAGTGTAAGGGTTAGGGTTAGGATTAGCGTTAGGTGTAGGGTTAGGGTTTGGGTTAGGGTTAGGGTTATGGTTACGGTAAGGGTAAGGGTTAGGGTTACGTTTAGGGTTAGGGTTAGGGTTTAGTGTTAGGGTTAGTGTTAGAGTTAGGGTAAGGTTTAGGGTTAGGGTTAGCGTTAGGGTTAGGGTTAGGTTAGGGTTAGGGTTAGGGTTAGGTGAAGGGTAAGTGTTAACGTTAGGGTTAGGGTTAGTTTTGAGGTTATGATAAGGGTAAGGGTTAGGGTTAGGGTTGGGGTTAGGGGTTAGGGTTAGGGTTAGGGTTAGGGTTAGGTTTAGAGTCTGGGCTGGGGTTAGGGTTAGGGTAAGTGTTAGTGTTAGGGTTAGGGTAAGGGTTAGGGTTAGGGTTAGGGTTTGGGTGAGGGTAAGGGTTAGGGTTAGGGTTAGGGTTAGGTGTTAGGGTTAGGTTTAGGGTAAGGGTAAGGGTTAGGGTTAGGGTTTGGGATAGGCTTAGGGTTAGGGTTAGAGTTAGGGTTAGGGTTAGGGTAAGGGTAAGGGTTAGGGTTAGAGTTAGGGTTAGGGTTAAGATTAGGGTTAGGGTTAGGGGTTATGGTTAGCTTAAGCTTAGGGTTATGGTTAGGGTAAACGTAAGGGTTTGGGTTAGGGTTAGGGTTAGGGTTAGCATTAAGCTTAGGGTTAGGGTTAGGGTAAAGGTAAGGTTTAGGGTCAGGGTTAGAGTTACAGTCAGGGGTTAGGTATAGTGTTAGCGTTGGGGTTATGTTTACAGTTAGGGTTATGGTAAGGGTAAGGGTTAGGGTAGGTTTACTGTTAGGTTTAGGGTTAGGGTTAGGGTAAGGGTAAGGGTTAGGGTTAGGTTTATATTTAGAGTTAGGGTTAGGGTTAGGGTTAGGGTAATGGTAAGGTAAGGGTTAGGATTGGGTTAGGCTTAGGGAAAGGGTAAGGGATAGGGTTAGGATTAGCATTAAGGTTAGGGTTAGGGTTAGGGTTAGGGTAAGGCTTAGGGTTAGGGTTAGGGTTAGCATTAAGTTTAGGGTTAAGTTTAGGGAAAGGGTAAGGGTTAGGGTTAGGATTAGGGTTAGGGTTAGGGGTTAGGCTTAAGGTTAGGGTTAGGGTTTGGGTTAGGTTTAGGGTTAGGATTAGGGTAAGGGAAAGGATTAGGATTAGGTTACGGTTAGGGTTAGTGTTAGGGTTAGGTTTAGGGATATGGTAAGGTTAAGTGTTTGGGTTGGGGTTAGGGTTATGATTAGGTTTAGGGTTAGGGTTAGGGTAAGGGTAATGGTTAGGGTTAGGGTTAGGGTTCGGGTTCGGGTTAGGGTTAGCATTAAGTTTAGGGTTATGGTTAGGGTAAGGGTAAGGTTTAGGGTTACGGTTAGGGGAAGAATTAGGGTTAAAGTTAGGGTTAGGGTAAGGGTTAGGTTTAGGTTTAGGGTTAGGCTTAGAATTAAGGTTAGTGTTAGGGTTAGGGTTAGGGGTTAGGTTTAGGGTTATTGTTAGGGTTAAGGTTAGGATAAAGGTTAGGGTTAGGATTAGGGTAAGGGTAAGGTTTAGGGTTAGGGTTAGGGTTTTGATCAGTGTAAGATTTAGGTTAGTGTTAGTTTTAGGTTTAGGGTTAGGGATAGGATAAGGGTTAGGGTTAGGGTAAGGGTAAGGGTTAGGGTTAGGGTTAGGGTTAGGGTTAAAGTTAGGGCTAGGGTTAGGGTTACGGTGGGGGTAAGTTACGGTTAGGGTTAGGGTTAGGGTTAGGGAAAGGGTAAGGGTTCGGCTTAGAGTTAGGGTGAGGGTTAGCGTTAGGGTTAGGGTAAGGATTAGGGTTAGGGTTAGGTTTAGGGTTAGGGTTAGCATTAAGTTTAGGGTTAGGGTTAGGGTAAGGGTAAGGTTTAGGGTTAGGTTTAGGGTTAGGGTAAGGGTAAGGGTAAGGGTTAGGCTTAGGTTTAGGGTTAGAGTTAGGTTTAGAGTTAGGGTTAGGGTAAGGGTAAGTGTTAGGGTTAGGGTTTGTGTTAGGGTAAGTGTAATGGTGAGGGTTAGGGTTAGGGTTAGGGTCAGGGTAAGGATTATGTTTAGGGTTAGGCTTAGGGTTAGGGTTAGCATTAAGTTTAGAGTTAGGGTTAGGGTAAGGGTAAGAGTTAGGGTTAGGGTTAGTGTTAGGGTTAGGGTTAAGGTTAGAGTTAGGGTTAGGTAAGGGTAAGGGTTAGGGTTAGGTTTAGGGTTAGGGGTAGGGTTAGGGTTTGGGTTAGTGTTAGGGTTAGGGTTACGGTAAGGGTAAGGGTTAGGGTTACGTTTAGGGTTAGCGTTAGGGTTTAGTGTTAGGGTTAGTGTTAGAGTTAGGGTAAGGTTTAGGGTTAGGGTTAGGGTTAGGGTTAGGGTTAGGTGACGGGTAAGTGTTAACGTTAGGGTTAGGTTTAGTTTTGAGGTTATGATAAGGGTAAGGGTTAGGGTTAGGGTTGGGGTTAGGGGTTAGGGTTAGGGTTAGGGTTAGGGTTAGGTTTAGAGTCTGGGCTGGGGTTAGGGTTAGGGTAAGTGTTAGTGTTAGGGTTAGGGTTAGGGTTAGGGTTAGGGTAAGGGTTAGGGTTAGGATTAGGGTTAGGTGTTAGGGTTAGGTTTAGGGTAAGGTAAGGGTTAGGGTTAGGGTTAGGGATAGGCTTAGGGTTACGGTTAGGGTTAGAGTTAGGGTTAGGGTTAGGGTAAGGGTAAGGGTTAGGGTTAGAGTTAGGGTTATTTTTAAGATTAGGGTTAGGGTTAGGGGTTAGGGTTAGGGTTAGGGTTAGCATTAAGCTTAGGGTTAGGGTTAGGGTAAAGATAAGGGTTAGGGTCAGGGTTAGAGTTACGGTCAGGGGTTAGGGTTAGGGTTAGCTTTGGGGTTATTTTTACAGTTAGGGTTAGGGTAAGGGTAAGGGTTAGGGTAGGTTTAGTGTTAGGTTTAGGGTTAGGGTTAGTGTAAGGGTAAGGGTTAGGGTTAGGTTTACATTTAGAGTTAGGGTTAGGGTTAGGTTTAGGGTTAGGGTTAGGGTAAGAGTAAGAGTTAGGGTTAGGGTTAGGGTTAGTGTTAGGGTTAGGGTTAAGGTTAGGGTTAGGGTTAGTTAAGTGTAAGGGTTAGGGTTAGGATTAGGGTTAGGGTATGGTTAGGGTTTGGGTTAGGGTTAGGGTTAGGGTTACGGTAAGGGTAAGGATTGGGGTTACGTTTAGGGTTAGGGTTAGGGTTTAGTGTTAGGGTTAGTGTTAGGGTTAGGGTAAATTTTAGGGTTAGGGTTAGCGTTATGGTAAGGGTTATGGTTAGGGTTAGGGTTAGGTTTAGGGTAAGTGTAAGGGTTAGATTTAGGGTTAGGGATAGGTTCTGGATTAGGGTTAGGGTAAGGGTTAGAGTTAAGGTTAGGGTTAGGGTTAGGGTTAGGGTTAGG
>JANJXV010000988.1:125000-140000 GCA_024803745.1 Megascapheus bottae | reverse complement strand
GTTAGCATTAAGTTTAGGGTTAGGGTTAGGGTAAGGGTAAGGTTTACGGTAAGGTTTAGGGCTAGGATAAGTGTAAGGATTAGTCTTAGGATTAGGGTTACAGTTAGGTTTAGAGTTAGGGTTAGGGTAAGAGTAAGAGTTAGGGTTAGGGTTAGTGTTAGGGTTAGGGTTAAGGTTAGGGTTAGGGTTAGGTCAGTGTAAGGGTTAGGGTTAGGATTAGCGTTAGGTGTAGGGTTAGGGTTTGGGTTAGGGTTAAGGTTAGGGTTACGGTAAGGGTAAGGTTTAGGGTTACGTTTAGGGTTAGGGTTAGGGTTTAGTGTTAGGGTTAGTGTTAGAGTTAGGGTAAAGTTTAGGGTTAGGGTTAGCGTTAGGGTTAGGGTTAGGTTAGGGTTAGGGTTAGGGTTAGGTGAAGGGTAAGTGTTAACGTTAGGGTTAGGGTTAGTTTTGAGGTTATGATAAGGGTAAGGGTTAGGGTTAGGGTTGGGGTTAGGGGTTAGGGTTAGGGTTAGGGTTAGGGTTAGGTTTAGAGTCTGGGCTGGGGTTAGGGTTAGGGTAAGTGTTAGTGTTAGGGTTAGGGTAAGGGTTAGGGTTAGGGTTAGGGTTAGGGTAAGGGTTAGGGTTAGGGTTAGGGTTAGGTGTTAGGGTTAGGTTTAGGGTAAGGGTAAGGGTTAGGGTTAGGGTTAGGGATAGGCTTAGGGTTAGGGTTAGAGTTAGGGTTAGGGTTAGGGTAAGGGTAATGGTTAGGGTTAGAGTTTGGTTTAGGGTTAAGATTAGGGTTAGGGTTAGGGGTTATGGTTAGCTTAAGCTTAGGGTTAGGGTTAGGGTAAAGGTAAGGGTTAGGGTTAGGGTTAGGGTTAGGGTTAGCATTAAGCTTAGGGTTAGGGTTAGGGTAAAGGTAAGGTTTAGGGTCAGGGTTAGAGTTACAGTCAGGGGTTAGGGTTAGGGTTAGCGTTGGGGTTATGTTTACAGTTAGGGTTAGGTTAAGGGTAAGGGTTAGGGTAGGTTTAGTGTTAGGTTTAGGGTTAGGCTTAGGGAAAGGGTAAGGGATAGGGTTAGGATTAGCATTAAGTTTAGGGTTAGGGTTAGGGTTAGGGTAAGGCTTAGGGTTAGGGTTAGGGTTAGCATTAAGTTTAGGGTTAGGTTTAGGGTAAGGGTAAGGGTTAGGGTTAGGATTATGGTTAGGGTTAGGGGTTAGGGTTAAGTTTAGGGTTAGGGTTAGGGTTAGGTTTAGGGTTAGGATTAGGGTAAGGGAAAGAATTAGGGTTAGGTTACGGTTAGGGTTAGTGTTAGGGTTAGGTTTAGGGATATGGTAAGGTTAAGTGTTTGGGTTGGGGTTAGGGTTACGGTTAGGTTTAGGGTTAGGGTTAGGGTAAGGGTAATGGTTAGGGTTAGGTTTAGGGTTCGGGTTCGGGTTAGGGTTAGCATTAAGTTTAGGGTTATGGTTAGGGTAAGGGTAAGGTTTAGGGTTAGGGTTAGGGGAAGAATTAGGGTTAAAGTTAGGGTTAGGGTAAGGGTTAGGTTTAGGTTTAGGGTTAGGCTTAGCATTAAGGTTCGTGTTAGGGGTAGGGTTAGGGGTTAGGGTTAGGGTTAGGGTTAAGGTTAGGATAAAGGTTAGGGTTAGGATTAGGGTAAGGGTAAGGTTTAGGGTTAGGGTTAGGGTTTTGATCAGTGTAAGGTTTAGGTTAGTGTTAGTTTTAGGGTTAGGGTTAGGGATAGGATAAGGGTTAGGGTTAGGGTAAGGGTAAGGGTTAGGGTTAGGGTTAGGGTTAGGGTTAAAGTTAGGGCTAGGGTTAGGGTTATGGTAGGGGTAAGTTACGGTTAGGGTTAGGGTTAGGGTTAGGGAAAGGGTAAGGGTTTGGATTAGGGTGAGGGTGAGGGTTAGCGCTAGGGTTAGGGTAAGGATTAGGGTTAGGGTTAGGTTTAGGGTTAGGGTTAGCATTAAGTTTAGGGTTAGGGTTAGGGTAAGGGTAAGGTTTAGGGTTAGGTTTAGGATTAGGGTAAGGGTAAGGGTTAGGATTAGGTTTAGGGTTAGAGTTAGGTTTAGAGTTAGGGTTAGGGTAATGGTAAGTGTTAGGGTTAGGGTTTGTGTTAGGGTAAGTGTAACGGTGAGGGTTAGGGTTAGGGTTAGGGTTAGGGTAAGGATTAGGTTTAGGGTTAGGGTTAGGGTTAGGGTTAGCATTAAGTTTAGAGTTAGGGTTAGGGTAAGGATAAGAGTTAGGGTTGGGGTTAGTGTTAGGGTTAAGGTTAGGGTTAGGGTTAGGTAAGGGTAAGGGTTAGGGTTAGGATTAGGGTTAGGGGTAGGGTTAGGGTTTGGGTTAGGGTTAGGGTTAGGGTTACGGTATGGGTAAGTGTTAGGGTTACGTTTAGGGTTAGCGTTAGGGTTTAATGTTAGGGTTAGTGTTAGACTTAGGGTAAGGTTTAGGGTTAGGGTTAGCGTTAGGGTTAGGGTTAGGTTTAGGGTTAGGGTTAGGGTTAGGTGAAGGGTAAGTGTTAACGTTAGGGTTAGGGTTAGTTTTGAGGTTATGATAAGGGTAAGGGTTAGGCTTAGGGTTGGGGTTAGTGGTTAGTGTTAGGGTTAGGGTTAGGGTTAGGTTTACAGTTTGGGTTGGGGTTAGGGTTAGGGTAAGTGTTAGTGTTAGTGTTAGGGTTAGCGTAAGGATTAGGGTTAGGGTTAGGGTTAAGGTTAGGGTAAGGGTTAGGGTTAGGGTTAGCGCTTTGGTAAGGGTTACGGTTAGGGTTAGGGTTAGCATTAAGCTTAGGGTTAGGGTTAGGGTAAAGGTAAGTGTTAGGGTAGGTTTAGTGTTAGGTTTAGGGTTATGGTTAGGGTAAGGGTAAGGGTTAGGCTTAGGTTTAGATTTAGAGTTAGGGTTAGGGTTAGGTTTAGGGTTATGGTTAGAGTAATGGTAAGGTAAGGGTTAGGATAGGGTTAGGCTTAGGGAAAATGTAAGGGTTAGGGTTAGGATTAGCATTAAGGTTAGGGTTAGGGTTAGGGTTAGGGTAAGGCTTAGGGTTAGGGTTAGGGTTAGCATTAAGTTTAGTGTTAGGTTTAGGGTAAGGGTAAGGGTTAGGGTTAGGATTAGGGTTAGGGTTAGGGGTTAGGTTTAAGGTTAGGGTTAGGGTTAGGGTTAGGTTTAGGGTTAGGATTAGGGTTAGGGAAAGGATTAGGGTTAGGTTAGGTTAGGGTTAGTGTTAGGGTTAGGTTTAGGGATATGGTAAGGTTAAGTGTTTGGGTTTGGGTTAGGGTTAGGGTTAGGTTTAGGGTTACGGTTAGTGTAAGGGTAAGGGTTAGGGTTAGGGTTAGGGTTAGGTTTAGGGTAAGTGTAAGGGTTAGATTTAGGGTTAGGGATAGGTTCTGGATTAGGGTTAGGGTTAGGGTTAGGGTAAGGGTTAGAGTTAAGGTTAGGGTTAGGGTTAGGGTTAGGTTTAGGGTTAGGGTTAGCGTTAGGGTTAGGGTTAGGTTTAGGGTTAGGTTTAGGGTTAGGTGAAGGGTAAGTGTTAACGTTAGGGTTAGGGTTAGTTTTGAGGTTATGATAAGGGTAAGGGTTAGGGTTAGGGTTGGGTTTAGGGGTTAGGGTTAGGGTTAGGGTTAGGGTTAGGTTTAGAGTTTGGGTTGGGTTTAGGGTTAGGGTAAGTGTTAGGGTTAGAGTTAGGGGTAGGGTAAGGGTTAGGGTTAGGGTTAGGGTTAGGGTAAGGGTTAGGGTTAGGGTTAGGGTTAGGATAAGGGTTACGGTTAGGGTTAGGGTTAGCATTAAGCTTAGGGTTAGGGTTAGGGTAAAGGTAAGGGTTAGGTTCAGGGTTAGAGTTACGGTCAGGGGTTAGGGTTAGGGTTAGCTTTGGGGTTATTTTTACAGTTAGGTTTAGGGTAAGGGTTAGGTTTAGGTTTAGGGTTAGGCTTAGCATTAAGGTTAGTGTTAGGGTTAGGGTTCGGGGATAGGGTTAGGGTTAAGATTAGGATAAAGGTTAGGGTCAGGATTAGGGTAAGGGTAAGGTTTAGGGTTAGGGTTAGGGTTTTGATAATTGTAAGGTTTAGGTTAGTGTTAGTTTTAGGATTAGGGTTAGGGATAGGATAAGGGTTAGGGTTAAGGTAAGGGTAAGGTAAGGGTTAGGGTTAGGGTTAGGGTTAAAGTTAATGTTAGGGTTAGGGTTACGGTAGGGGTAAGTTAGGGTTAGAGTTAGGGTTAGGGAAAGGGTAAGGGTTCGGCTTAGGGTTAGGGTTAGGGTTAGCGTTAGGGTTAGGGTAAGGATTAGGGTTAGGGTTAGGGTTAGGGTTAGGGATAGCATTAAGTTTAGGTTTAGGGTTAGGGTAAGGGTAAGGTTTAGGGTTAGGTTTAGGGTTAGGGTAAGGGTAAGGTTTAGGCTTAGGATTAGAGTTAGAGTTAGGTTTAGAGTTAGGGTTAGGGTAAGGGTAAGTGTTAGGGTTAGGGTTAGTGTTAGGGTAAGTGTAACGGTGAGGGTTAGGGTTAGGGTTAGGGTTAGGGTAAGGATTAGGGTTAGGGTTAGTGTTAGTGTTAGGGTTAGCATTAAGTTTAGGGTTAGGGTTAGGGTAAGGGTAAGGTTTAGGGTTAGGATAAGTGTAAGGATTAGGCTTAGGGTTAGGGTTAGAGTTAGGTTTAGAGTTAGGGTTAGGGTAAGAGTAAGAGTTAGGGTTAGGGTTAGTGTTAGGGTTAGGGTTAAGGTAAGGGTTAGGTTTAGGAAAGGGTAAGGGTTAGGGTTAGGATTAGCGTTAGGTGTAGGGTTAGGGTTTGGGTTAGGGTTAGGGTTAGGGTTACGGTAAGGGTAAGGGTTAGGGTTACGTTTAGGGTTAGGGTTAGGGTTTAGTGTTAGGGTTAGTGTTAGAGTTAGGGTAAGGTTTAGGGTTAGGGTTAGCGTTAGGTTAAGGGTTAGGGTTAGGGTTAGGGTTAGGTTTAGGGTAAGTGTAAGGGTTAGATTTAGGGTTAGGGATAGGTTCTGGATTAGGGTTAGGGTTAGGGTTAGGGTAAGGATTAGAGTTAAGGTTAGGGTTAGGGTTAGGGTTAGGGTTAGGGTTAGGGTTAGCGTTAGGGTTAGGGTTAGTTTTGAGGTTATGATAAGGGTAAGGGTTAGGGTTAGGGTTGGGTTTAGGGGTTAGGGTTAGGGTTAGGGTTAGGGTTAGGTTTAGAGTTTGGTTTGGGGTTAGGGTTAGGGTAAGTGTTAGGGTTAGGGTTAGGGTTAGGGTAAGGGTTAGGGTTAGGGTTAGGTTTAGGGTTAGGGTAAGGGTTAGGGTTAGGGTTAGGGTTAGGATAAGGGTTACGGTTAGGGTTAGGGTTAGCATTAAGCTTAGGGTTAGGGTTAGGATAAAGGTAAGGGTTAGGGTCAGGGTTAGAGTTACGATCAGGGGTTAGGGTTAGGGTTAGCTTTGGGGTTATTTTTACAGTTAGGGTTAGGGTAAGGGTAAGGGTTAGGGTAGGTTTAGTCTTAGGTTTAGGGTTAGGGTTAGTGTAAGGGTAAGGGTTAGGGTTAGGTTTACATTTAGAGTTAGGGTTAGGGTTAGGTTTAGGGTTAGGGTTAGGGTAATGGTAAGGTAAGGGTTAGGATTGGGTTAGGCTTAGGGAAAGGGTAAGGGTTAGGGTTAGGATTAGCATTAAGGTTAGGGTTAGGTTTAGGGTTCGGGTAAGGCTTAGGGTTAGGGTTAGGGTTAGCATTAAGTTTAGGGTTAGGTTTAGGGTAAGGGTAAGTGTTAGGGTTAGGATTAGGGTTAGGGTTAGGGGTTAGGGTTAAGGTTAGGGTTAGGGTTAGGGTTAGGTTTACGGTTAGGATTAGGGTAAGGGAAAGGATTAGGGTTAGGGTTAGCATTAAGTTTCGGGTTAGGGTTAGGGTAAGGGTAAGGTTTAGCTTTAGGTTTAGGGTAAGAATTAGGGTTAAAGTTAGGTTTAGGGTAAGGGTTAGGTTTAGGTTTAGGGTTAGGCTTAGCATTAAGGTTAGTGTTAGGGTTAGGGTTCGGGTTTAGGGTTAGGGTTAGGGTTAGGGTTAAGATTAGGATAAAGGTTAGGGTCAGGATTAGGGTAAGGGTAAGGTTTAGGGTTAGGGTTAGGGTTTTGATCATTGTAAGGTTTAGGTTAGTGTTAGTTTTAGGTTTAGGGTTAGGGATAGGATAAGGGTTAGGTTTAGGGTAAGGGTAAGGGTAAGGGTAAGGTTTAGGGTTAGGGGTAGGGTTAAAGTTAATGTTAGGGTTAGGGTTACAGTAGGGGTAAGTTAGGGTTAGAGTTAGGGTTAGGGAAAGGGTAAGGGTTCGGCTTAGGGTTAGGGTTAGGGTTAGCGTTAGGGTTAGGGTAAGGATTAGGGTTAGGGTTAGGGTTAGGGTTAGCATTAAGTTTAGGGTTAGGGTTAGGGTAAGGGTAAGGTTTAGGGTTAGGTTTAGGGTTAGGGTAAGGGTAAGGGTTAGGCTTAGGTTTAGGTTTAGAGTTAGGTTTAGAGTTAGGGTTAGGGTAAGGGTAAGTGTTAGGGTTAGGGTTAGTGTTAGGGTAAGTGTAACGGTGAGGGTTAGTGTTAGGGTTAGGGTTAGGGTAAGGATTAGGATTAGGGTTAGGGTTAGTGTTAGGGTTAGCATTAAGTTTAGGGTTAGGGTTAGGGTAAGGGTAAGGTTTACGGTAAGGTTTAGGGTTAGGATAAGTGTAAGGATTAGGGTTAGGGTTAGGGTTAGAGTTAGGTTTAGAGTTAGGGTTAGGGTAAGAGTAAGAGTTAGGGTTAGGGTTAGTGTTAGGGTTAGGGTTAAGGTTAGGGTTTGGGTTAGGTAAGTGTAAGGGTTAGGGTTAGGATTAGCGTTAGGTGTAGGGTTAGGGTTTGGGTTAGGGTTAGGGTTAGGGTTACGGTAAGGGTAAGGGTTAGGGTTACGTTTAGGGTTAGGGTTAAGGTTTAGTGTTAGGGTTAGTGTTAGAGTTAGGGTAAGGTTTAGGGTTAGGGTTAGCGTTAGGGTTAGGGTTAGGTTAGGGTTAGGGTTAGGGTTAGGTGAAGGGTAAGTGTTAACGTTAGGGTTAGGGTTAGTTTTGAGCTTATGATAAGGGTAAGGGTTAGGGTTAGGGTTGGGGTTAGGGGTTAGGGTTAGGGTTAGGGTTAGGGTTAGGTTTAGAGTCTGGGCTGGGGTTAGGGTTAGGGTAAGTGTTAGTGTTAGGGTTAGGGTAAGGGTTAGGGTTAGGGTTAGGGTTTGGGTGAGGGTAAGGGTTAAGGTTAGGGTTAGGGTTAGGTGTTAGGGTTAGGTTTAGGGTAAGGGTAAGGGTTAGGGTTAGGGTTTGGGATAGGCTTAGGGTTAGGGTTAGAGTTAGGGTTAGGGTTAGGGTAAGGGTAAGGGTTAGGGTTAGAGTTAGGGTTAGGGTTAAGATTAGGGTTAGGGTTAGGGGTTATGGTTAGCTTAAGCTTAGGGTTAGGGTTACGGTAAACGTAAGGGTTAGGGTTAGGGTTAGGGTTAGCATTAAGCTTAGGGTTAGGGTTAGGGTAAAGGTAAGGTTTAGGGTCAGGGTTAGAGTTACAGTCAGGGGTTAGGTTTAGGGTTAGCGTTGGGGTTATATTTACAGTTATGGTTAGGGTAAGGGTAAGTGTTAGGGTAGGTTTAGTGTTAGGTTTAGGGTTAGGGTTAGGGTAAGGGTAAGGGTTAAGGTTAGGTTTACATGTAGAGTTAGGGTTAGGGTTAGGTTTAGGGTTAGGGTTAGAGTAATGGTAAGGTAAGGGTTAGGATTGGGTTAGGCTTAGGGAAAGGGTAAGGGATAGGGTTAGGATTAGCATTAAGGTTAGGGTTAGGGTTAGGGTTAGGGTAAGGCTTAGGGTTAGGGTTAGGGTTAGCATTAAGTTTAGGGTTAAGTTTAGGGTAAGGGTAACGGTTAGGCTTAGGATTAGGGTTAGGGTTAGGGGTTAGGGTTAAGGTTAGGGTTAGGGTTAGGGTTAGGTTTAGGGTTAGGATTAGGGTAAGGGAAAGGATTAGGGTTAGGTTACGGTTAGGGTTAGTGTTAGGGTTAGGTTTAGGGATATGGTAAGGTTAAGTGTTTGGTTTGGGGTTAGGGTTACGGTTAGGGTTAGGGTTAGGGTAAGGGTTAGGGTTAGGGTTAGGGTTAGGGTTCGGGTTAGGGTTAGGGTTAGCATTAAGTTTAGGGTCATGGTTAGGGTAAGGGTAAGGTTTAGGGTTAGGGTTAGGGGAAGAATTAGGGTTAAAGTTAGGGTTAGGGTAAGGGTTAGGTTTAGGTTTAGGGTTAGGCTTAGCATTAAGGTTCGTGTTAGGGTTAGGGTTCGGGGTTAGGGTTAGGGTTAGGGTTAGGGTTAAGGTTAGGATAAAGGTTAGGGTTAGGATTAGGGTAAGGGTAAGGTTTAGGGTTAGGGTTAGGGTTTTGATCAGTGTAAGGTTTATGTTAGTGTTAGTTTTAGGTATAGGGTTAGGGATAGGATAAGGGTTAGGGTTAGGGTAAGGGTAAGGGTTAGGGTTAGGGTTAGGGTTAGGGTTAAAGTTAGAGCTAGGGTTAGGGTTACGGTAGGGGTGAGTTACGGTTAGGGTTAGGGTTAGGGTTAGGGAAAGGGTAAGGGTTCGGCTTAGGGTTAGGGTGAGGATTAGCGTTAGGGTTAGGGTAAGGATTAGGGTTAGGGTTAGGTTTAGGGTTAGGGTTAGCATTAAGTTTAGGGTTAGGGTTAGGGTAAGGGTAAGGTTTAGGGTTAGGTTTAGGGTTAGGGTAAGGGTAAGGGTTAGGCTTAGGTTTAGGGTTAGAGTTAGGTTTAGAGTTAGGGTTAGGGTAAGGGTAAGTGTTAGGGTTAGGGTTTGTGTTAGGGTAAGTGTAACGGTGAGGGTTAGGGTTAGGGTTAGGGTAAGGATTAGGTTTAGTGTTAGGGTTAGGGTTAGGGTTAGCATTAAGGTTAGAGTTAGGGTTAGGGTAAGGGTAAGAGTTAGGGTTAGGATTAGTGTTAGGGTTAGGGTTAAGGTTAGGGTTAGGGTTAGGTAAGGGTAAGGGTTAGGGTTAGGATTAGGGTTAGGTGTAGGGTTAGGGTTTGGGTTAGGGTTAGGGTTACGGTAAGGGTAAGGGTTAGGGTTACCTTTAGGGTTACCGTTAGGGTTTAGTGTTAGGGTTAGTGTTAGAGTTAGGGTAAGGTTTAGGGTTAGGGTTAGGGTTAGGTTTAGGGTTAGGGTTAGGTGACGGGTAAGTGTTAACGTTAGGGTTAGGTTTAGTTTTGAGGTTATGATAAGGGTAAGGGTTAGGGTTAGTGTTGGGGTTAGTGGTTTGGGTTAGGGTTAGGGTTAGTTTTAGAGTTTGGGTTGGGGTTAGGGTTAGGGTAAGTGTTAGGGTTAGGGTTAGGGTTAGGGTAAGGGTTAGGGTTAGGGTTAGGGTTAGGGTAAGGATTAGGGTTAGGGTTAGCGTTATGGTAAGTGTTACGATTAGGGTTAGGGTTAGCATGAAGCTTAGGGTTAGGGTTAGGGTAAAGGTAAGGTTTAGGGTCAGGGTTAGAGTTACAGTCAGGGGTTAGGGTTAGGGTTAGCGTTGGGGTTATGTTTACAGTTAGGGTTAGGGTAAGGGTAAGGGTTAGGGTAGGTTTAGTGTTAGGTTTATGGTTAGGGTTAGGGTAAGGGTAAGGGTTAGGGTTAGGTTTAGATTTAGAGTTAGGGTTAGGGTTAGGTTTAGGGTTAGGGTTAGGGTAATGGTAAGGTAAGGGTTAGGATTGGGTTAGGCTTAGGGAAAGGGTAAGGGTTAGGGTTAGGATTAGCATTAAGGTTAGGGTTAGGGTTAGGGTAAGGCTTAGGGTTAGGGTTAGGGTTAGGGTTAGCATTAAGTTTAGGGTTAGGTTTAGGGTAAGGGTAAGGGTTAGGGTTAGGATTAGGGTTAGGGTTAGGGGTTAGGTTTAAGGTTAGGGTTAGGGTTAGGGTTAGGTTTAGGGTTAGGGTTAGAGTTAGGTTTAGAGTTAGGGTTAGGGTAAGAGTAAGAGTTAGGGTTAGGGTTAGGGATAGGGTAAGTGTAACGGTGAGGGTTAGGGTTAGCGTTAGGGTTAGGGTTAGGGTAAGGATTAGGGTTAGGGTTAGGTTTAGGGTTAGCATTAAGTTTAGGGTTAGGTTTAGGGTAAGGGTAAGGTTTAAGGTTAGGTTTAGTGTTAGGATAAGAGTAAGGGTTAGGCTTAGGGTTAGGGTTAGAGTTAGGTTTAGAGTTAGGGTTAGGGTAAGAGTAAGAGTTAGGGTTAGGGTTAGTGTTAGGGTTAGGGTTAAGGTTAGGGTTAGCGTTAGTTAAGGGTAAGGGTTAGGGTTAGGATTAGGGTTAGGGTATGGTTAGGGTTTGGGTTAGGGTTAGGGTTAGGGTTACGGTAAGGGTAAGGGTTTGGGTTACGTTTTGGGTTAGGGTTAGGGTTTAGTGTTAGGGTTAGTGTTAGGGTTAGGGTAAGTTTTAGGGTTAGGGTTAGCGTTATGGTAAGGGTTATGGTTAGGGTTAGGGTTAGGTTTAGGGTAAGTGTAAGGGTTAGATTTAGGGTTAGGGATAGGTTCGGGATTAGGGTTAGGGTAAGGGTTAGAGTTAAGGTTAGGGTTAGGGTTAGGGTTAGGGTTAGGTTTAGGGTTAGGGTTAGCGTTAGGGTTAGGTTTAGGTTTAGGGTTAGGGTTAGGGTTAGGTGAAGGGTAAGTGTTAACGTTAGGGTTAGGGTTAGTTTTGAGGTTATGATAAGGGTAAGGGTTAGGTTAGGGTTAGGGTTAGGGTTAGGGTTAGGGTTAGGGTTAGGGTTAGGGTAAGGCTTAGGGTTAGGGTTAGGGTTAGCATTAAGTTTAGGGTTAGGTTTAGGGTAAGGGTAAGGGTTAGGGTTAGGATTAGGGTAAGGGAAAGGATTAGGGTTAGGTTACGGTTAGGGTTAGTGTTAGGGTTAGGTTTAGGGATATGGTAAGGTTAAGTGTTTGGTTTGGGGTTAGGGTTACGGTTAGGGTTAGGGTTAGGGTAAGGGTTAGGGTTAGGGTTAGGGTTAGGGTTCGGGTTAGGGTTAGGGTTAGCATTAAGTTTAGGGTCATGGTTAGGGTAAGGGTAAGGTTTAGGGTTAGGGTTAGGGGAAGAATTAGGGTTAAAGTTAGGGTTAGGGTAAGGGTTAGGTTTAGGTTTAGGGTTAGGCTTAGCATTAAGGTTCGTGTTAGGGTTAGGGTTCGGGGTTAGGGTTAGGGTTAGGGTTAGGGTTAGGGTTAGCTTTGGGGTTATTTTTACAGTTAGGGTTAGGGTAAGGGTAAGGGTTAGGGTAGGTTTAGTGTTAGATTTAGGGTTAGGGTTAGTGTAAGGGTAAGGGTTAGGGTGAGGTTTACATTTAGAGTTAGGGTTAGCGTTAGGTTTAGGGTTAGGGTTAGGGTAATGGTAAGGTAAGGGTTAGGATTGGGTTAGGCTTAGGGAAAGGGTAAGGGTTAGGGTTAGGATTAGCATTAAGGTTAGGGTTAGGGTTAGGGTTAGGGTAAGGCTTAGGGTTAGGGTTAGGGTTAGCATTAAGTTTAGGGTTAGGTTTAGGGTAAGGGTAAGGGTTAGGGTTAGGATTAGGGATAGGGTTAGGGGATAGGGTTAAGGTTAGGGTTAAGGTTAGGGTTAGGTTTACGGTTAGGATTAGGGTAAGGGAAAGGATTAGGGTTAGGGTTACGGTTAGGGTTAGGGTTAGGGTTAGGTTTAGGGATATGGTAAGGTTAAGTGTTTGGGTTAGGTTTAGTGTTAGGGTTAGGTTTAGGGTTAGGGTTAGGGTAAGGGTAAGGGTTAGGGTTAGGGTTAGGGTTAGGGTTCGGTTTAGGGTTAGGGTTAGCATTAAGTTTAGGGTTAGGGTTAGGGTAAGGGTAAGGTTTAGGTTTAGGTTTAGGGTAAGAATTAGGGTTAAAGTTAGGTTTAGAGTAAGGGTTAGGTTTAGGTTTAGGGTTAGGCTTAGCATTAAGGTTCGTGTTAGGGTTAGGGTTCGGGGTTAGGGTTAGGGTTAGGGTTAGGGTTAAGATTAGGATAAAGGTTAGGGTCAGGATTAGGGTAAGGGTAAGGTTTAGGATTAGGGTTAGGGTTTTGATCATTGTAAGGTTTAGGTTAGTGTTAGTTTTAGGTTTAGGGTTAGGGATAGGATAAGGGTTAGGGTTAGGGTAAGGGTAAGGGTAAGGGTTAGGGTTAGGGTTAGGGTTAGGGTTAAAGTTAATGTTAGGGTTAGGGTTATGGTAGGGGTAAGTTAGGGTTAGGGTTAGGGTTAGGGAAAGGGTAAGGGTTCGGCTTAGGGTTAGGGTTAGGGTTAGCGTTAGGGTTAGGGTAAGGATTAGGGTTAGGGTTAGGGTTAGGATTAGCGTTAGGTGTAGGGTTAGGGTTAGGGTAAGGGTTAGGGTTACGGTAAGGGTAAGGGTTAGGGTTACGTTTAGGGTTAGGGTTAGGGTTTAGTGTTAGGGTTAGTGTTAGAGTTAGGGTAAGGTTTAGGGTTAGGGTTAGCGTTAGGGTAAGGGTTAGGGTTAGGGTTAGGGTTAGGTTCAGGGTAAGTGTAAGGGTTAGATTTAGGGTTAGGGATAGGTTCTGGATTAGGGTTAGGGTTAGGGTTAGGGTAAGGGTTAGAGTTAAGGTTAGGGTTAGGGTTAGGTTTAGGGTTAGGGTTAGCGTTAGGGTTAGGGTTAGGTTTAGGGTTAGGGTTAGGGTTAGGTGAAGGGTAAGTGTTAACGTTAGGGTTAGGGTAGGTTTTGAGTTTATGATAAGGGTAAGGGTTAGGTTTAGGGTTGGGTTTAGGGGTTAGGGTTAGGGTTATGGTTAGGGTTAGGTTTAGAGTTTGGGTTGGGGTTAGGGTTAGGGTAAGTGTTAGGGTTAGGGTTAGGGTTAGGGTAAGGGTTAGGGTTAGGTTTAGGGTTAGGGTTAGGGTAAGGGTTAGGGTTAGGGTTAGGGTTAGGATAAGGGTTACGGTTAGGGTTAGGGTTAGCATTAAGCTTAGGGTTAGGGTTAGGGTAAGGGTAAGGTTTAGGGTTAGGTTTAGGGTTAGGGTAAGGGTAAGGGTTAGGCTTAGGTTTACGGTTAGAGTTAGGTTTAGAGTTAGGGTTAGGGTAAGGGTAAGTGTTAGGGTTAGTGTTAGTGTTAGGGTAAGTGTAACGGTGAGGGTTAGGGTTAGTGTTAGGGTTAGGGTAAGGATTAGGGTTAGGGTTAGGGTTAGTGTTAGGGTTAGCATTAAGTTTAGGGTTAGGGTTAGGGTAAGGGTAAGGTTTACGGTAAGGTTTAGGGCTAGGATAAGTGTAAGGATTAGGCTTAGGATTAGGGTTAGAGCTAGGTTTAGAGTTAGGGTTAGGGTAAGAGTAAGAGTTAGGGTTAGGGTTAGTGTTAGGGTTAGGGTTAAGGTTAGGGTTAGGGTTAGGTCAGTGTAAGGGTTAGGGTTAGGATTAGCGTTAGGTGTAGGGTTAGGGTTTGGGTTAGGGTTAGGGTTAGGGTTACGGTAAGGGTAAGGGTTAGGGTTACGTTTAGCGTTAGGGTTAGGGTTTAGTGTTAGGGTTAGTGTTAGAGTTAGGGTAAGGTTTAGGGTTAGGGTTAGCGTTAGGGTTAGGGTTAGGTTAGGGTTAGGGTTAGGGTTAGGTGAAGGGTAAGTGTTAACGTTAGGGTTAGGGTTAGTTTTGAGGTTATGATAAGGCTAAGGGTTAGGGTTAGGGTTGGGGTTAGGGGTTAGGGTTAGGGTTAGGGTTAGGGTTAGGTTTAGAGTCTGGGCTGGGGTTAGGGTTAGGGTAAGTGTTAGTGTTAGGGTTAGGGTAAGGGTTAGGGTTAGCATTAAGCTTAGGGTTAGGGTTAGGGTAAAGGTAATGTTTAGGGTCAGGGTTAGAGTTACAGTCAGGGGTTAGGGTTAGGGTTAGCGTTGGGGTTATGTTTACAGTTATGGTTAGGGTAAGGGTAAGGGTTAGGGTAGGTTTAGTGTTAGGTTTAGGGTTAGGGTTAGGGTAAGGGTAAGGGTTAGGGTTAGGTTTACATTTAGAGTTAGGGTTAGGGTTAGGTTTAGGGTTAGGGTTAGGGTAATGGTAAGGTAAGGGTTAGGATTGGGTTAGGCTTAGGGAAAGGGTAAGGGTTAGGGTTAGGATTAGCATTAAGGTTAGGGTTAGGGTTAGGGTAAGGCTTAGGGTTAGGGTTAGGGTTAGCATTAAGTTTAGGGTTAGGTTTAGGGTAAGGGTAAGGGTTAGGGTTATTATTAGGGTTAGGGTTAGGCGTTAGGGTTAACGTTAGGGTTAGGGTTAGGGTTAGGTTTAGGGATATGGTAAGGTTAAGTGTTTGGGTTAGGTTTAGGGTTAGGGTTAGGTTTAGGGTTAGGGTTAGGGTAAGGGTAAGGGTTAGGGTTAGGGTTAGGGTTAGGGTTAGCATTAAGTTTCGGGTTAGGGTTAGGGTAAGGGTAAGGTTTAGGTTTAGGTTTAGGGTAAGAATAAGGGTTAAAGTTAGGTTTAGGGTAAGGGTTAGGTTTAGGTTTAGGGTTAGGGTTAGCATTAAGGTTAGTGTTAGGGTTAGGGTTCAGGGTTAGGGTTAGGGTTAGGGTTAGGGTTAAGATTAGGATAAAGGTTAGGGTCAGGATTAGGGTAAGGGTAAGGTTTAGGGTTAGGTTTAGGGTTTTGATCATTGTAAGGTTTAGGTTAGTGTTAGTTTTAGGTTTAGGGTTAGGGATAGGATAAGGGTTAGGGTTAGGGTAAGGGTAAGGGTAAGGGTTAGGGTTAGGGTTAGGGTTAAAGTTAATGTTAGGGTTAGGGTTACGGTAGGGGTAAGTTAGGGTTAGGGTTAGGGTTAGGGAAAGGGTAAGGGTTTGGCTTAGGGTTAGGGTTAGGGTTAGCGTTAGGGTTAGGGTAAGGATTAGGGTTAGGGTTAGGGTTAGGGTTAGGGTTAGCATTAAGTTTAGGGTTAGGATTAGGGTAAGGGTAAGGTTTAGGGTTAGGTTTAGGGTTAGGGTAAGGGTAAGGGTTAGGCTTAGGTTTAGGGTTAGAGTTAGGTTTAGAGTTAGGGTTAGGGTAAGAGTAAGTGTTAGGGTTAGTGTTAGTGTTAGGGTAAGTGTAACGGTGAGGGTTAGGGTTAGTGTTAGGGTTAGGGTAAGGATTAGGGTTAGGGTTAG
>JANJXV010000988.1:115000-120000 GCA_024803745.1 Megascapheus bottae | reverse complement strand
GATTAGGGTTAGGGTTAGGGTTAAGGTTAGGGTAAGGGTTAGGGTTAGGGTTAGCGCTTTGGTAAGGGTTACTGTTAGGGTTAGGGTGAGCATTAAGCTTAGGGTTAGGGTTAGGGTAAAGGTAAGGGTTAGGGTAGGTTTAGTGTTAGGTTTAGGGTTATGGTTAGGGTAAGGGTAAGGGTTAGGCTTAGGTTTAGATTTAGAGTTAGGGTTAGGGTTAGGTTTAGGGTTACGGTTAGGGTAATGGTAAGGTAAGGGTTAGGATTGGGTTAGGCTTAGGGAAAATGTAAGGGTTAGGGTTAGGATTAGCATTAAGGTTAGGGTTAGGGTTAGGGTTAGGGTAAGGCTTAGGGTTAGGGTTAGGGTTAGCATTAAGTTTAGTGTTAGGTTTAGGGTAAGGGTAAGGGTTAGGGTTAGGATTAGGGTTAGGGTTAGGGGTTAGGTTTAAGGTTAGGGTTAGGGTTAGGGTTAGGTTTAGGGTTAGGATTAGGGTTAGGGAAAGGATTAGGGTTAGGTTACGGTTAGGCTTAGTGTTAGGGTTAGGTATAGGGATATGGTAAGGTTAAGTGTTTGGGTTTGGGTTAGGGTTAGGGTTAGGTTTAGGGTTAGGGTTAGGGTAAGGGTAAGGGTTAGGGTTAGGGTTAGGGTTAGGGTTAGGGTTAGAGTAAGGGTAAGGGTTAGGTTTAGGGTTAGGGTTCGGGTTCGGGTTAGGGTTAGGGTTAGCATTAAGTTTAGGGTTAGGGTTAGGGTAAGGGTAAGGTTTATGGTTAGGGTTAGGGTAAGAATTAGGGTTAATGTTAGGGTTAGGGTAAGGGTTAGGTTTAGGTTTAGGGTTAGGCTTAGCATTAAGGTTAGTCTTAGGGTTAGGGTTAGGGGTTAGGGTTAGGGTTAGGGTTAAGGTTAAGATAAAGGTTAGGGTTAGGATTAGGGTAAGGGTAAGGTTTAGGGTTAGGGTTAGGGTTTTGATCAGTGTAAGGTTTGGGTTAGTGTTAGTTTTAGTTTTAGGGTTAGGGATAGGATAAGGGTTAGGGTTAGGGTAAGGGTAAGGGTAAGGGTTAGGGTTAGGGTTAGGGTTAGGGTTAAAGTTAGGGCTAGGGATAGGGTTACAGTAGTGGTAAGTTAGGGTTAGGGTTAGGGTTAGGTTTAGGGAAAGGGTAAGGGTTCGGCTTAGGGTTAGGGTTAGGGTTAGGGTTAACGTTAGGGTTAGGGTAAGGATTAGGGTTAGGGTTAGGGTTAGGGTTAGCATTAAGTTTAGGGTTAGGTTTAGGGTAAGGGTAAGGTTTAAGGTTAGGTTTAGTGTTAGGATAAGTGTAAGGGTTAGGCTTAGGGTTAGGGTTAGAGTTAGGTTTAGAGTTAGGGTTAGGGTAAGAGTAAGAGTTAGGGTAAGGGTTAGTGTTAGAGTTAGGGTTAAGGTTAGGGTTAGGGTTAGTTAAGGGTAAGGGTTAGGGTTAGGGTTAGGGTTAGGGTATGGTTAGGGTTTTGGTTAGGGTTAAGGTTAGGGTTACGGTAAGGGTAAGGGTTGGGGTTACGTTTAGGGTTAGGGTTAGGGTTTAGTGTTAGGGTTAGTGTTAGGGTTAGGGTAAGGTTAGGGTTAGGGTCAGGGTTAGTGTTAGGGTAAGGGTAAGTGATAGAGTTAGGGTTAGGGTTAGGGTGAAGGTTAGGGTAAGGGTAAGGGTTAGGGTTAGGATTAGGGTTACAGTTAGACTAAGGGATAGGGTTAGGTTTAGGGTAAGGGTAACTGTTAAATTTAGGTTTAGGGTTTGGTCTAGGGTTAGGTTTGGGATTAGGGTTAGGATAAGGGTAAGGGTTAGGGTTAGGTTTAGGGTTAGGGTTAGGGTAAGGGATAGGGTTAGGTTTGGGGTTAGGGTAAGGGTTAGGGTTAGGGTTGGGGTTAGGGTAAGGGTTAGGGTAAGGGTAAGGGTTAGGTTTAGGTTTAGGTTTTTTGGTTAAGTTTATGTTTAAGATTAGACTAAGCGTCAGGGTTAGGGTTAGGGTTAGGGTAAGGAATAGGGTTAGGGTTAGGGTTAGGGTAAGGGTTAGATTAGGGTTAGGGTTAGGTTTAGTGTTAGGGGTTAGGGTTAGGGTTAGGGTAAGGGTAAGGGTTAGGGTTAGGGTTAGGGTTAGGTTTAGGGTAAGTGTAAGGGTTAGATTTAGGGTTAGGGATAGGTTCTGGATTAGGGTTAGGGTTAGGGTTAGGGTAAGGGTTAGGTTAAGGTTAGGGTTAGGGTTAGGGTTAGGGTAAGGCTTAGGGTTAGGTAAGGGTTAGGGTTAGGGTTAGGGTTAGGTTTACTGTTAGAGTTAGGAGAAGGGTAAGGGGTAGGGTTAGTTTTAGGGTTGGGGTTAAGGTTAGGGTTAGGGTTAGGGTAAGGGTAAGGGTTCAGTTTAGGGTTAATGTTAAGGTAATGGTTAGGGTTAGGGTTAAGGTTAGGGTTAGAGTGAGGGTTAGGGTTAGCGTTAGTGTTAGCTGTTAGGGTTAGGGTTAGGTTTAGTGTTAGGGAAATGGTTAGGGTTAGGTTTAGGTTTAGGGTTTGGGAAAGGGTAAGGGATAGGGTTAGGGTTAGGGTTAGGGTTAGGGTAAGGATTAGGGTTAGGGTTAGGCTAAGGGTAAAAGTTAGGGTTAGGGTTAGAGTGAGGGTTAGGGTTAAGGTTAATGTTATTGTTAGGTTTAGGATTAGGGTTAAGGAAAGGGTAAGGTTTAGGGTAAGGGTTAGTGTTAGGGTTAGGGTTAGGGTAAGGATTAGGGTTAGGGTTATTGTTAGGGTAAGGTTTAGGTTTAGGTGTAGGGTTAACATTAAGGGTAGGTTTTGTCTTAGGGTAATGGTAAGGGTTAGGCTTAGGGTTAGGGTAGGGCAAGCATTAGGTTTAGGGTTAGGGTTAGGGTAAGGGTTAGGGTTAAGGATAGGGTTAGCATTAAGGTTAGGGTTAGGCATAGGGTAAGTGTGAGGGTTAGGGTCAGGTATAGGGTTAGGTTTAGGGGTTAGGTTTAGGGTTAGGTTTAGGTTTAGGGTTAGGGTTAGGGTAAGGGTAAGGGTTAGCGTTAGGGTTAGTGTTAGGGTTAAGGTTAGGGTTAGGGTTAGGGTAAGGGTTAGGGTTAGGGTAAGAGTAAGGTTTATGGTTAGGGTTAGGGTTAGGGATAGAGTTAGGTTAAGGATTAGAGTTATGTTTAGGGTAGGGAAGAGTTACGGATAGAGTTAGGGTTAGGGTTAGCATTAACGTTAGGGTTAGGGTAAGAGTAAGGTTTAGGGTTAGGTTTAGAGTTAGGTTTATGGTTAGAGTCAGGGTAAGGGTAAGTGTTAGGTTTGAGGTTAGGGTTAGGTTAGGGTTACGGTAAGGTTAGAGTTAGGGTTAGAGTTAGGGTTAGGTTTAGGGTTAGGGTTAGGGTAAGGGTAAGTGTTAGGGTTAGGGTTAGGGTTAGGGTAAGGGTTAGGATTATGGTTAGTGTTAGGGTTAGGGTTAAGGTTAGGGTTAGAATTTGGGTAAGGGTAAGGGTTAGGGTTACGGTTAGGTGTTAGGATTAGGGTTAGGGTTAGGTTTATGGTTAGGGTAAGGGTAAGGTTTAGTGCTGGGGTTAAAGTTTGATGTTAGGGTTAGGGTTAGGGTTAGGGTTAGGGTTAGGGTTAAGGTAAGGGTAAGGTTTAGGTTTAGGGTTAGGGTTAGGTTTAGGGTAAGTGTAAGGGTTAGATTTAGGGTTAGGGATAGGTTTTGGGTTAGGGTTAGGCTTAGGGTTAGGGTTAGGATAAGGGTAATTGTTAGGGTTAAGGTTAGGGTTAGGGTTAGGTTTAGGGGAAGGGTAAGTGTTAGGGGTAGTTTTAGGGTTGGGGTTAAGATTAGGGTTAGGGTTAGGGTAAGGGTAAGGGTTAGGGTTATGGTTAGTGTTAGGGTAATGGTTAGGGTTAGGGTTAAGGTTAGGGTTAGAGTGAGGGTTAGGGTTAGGGTTAGTGTTAGGGGTTAGGGTTAGGGTTAGGGTAATGGTTATGGATAGGGTTAGGGTTAGAGCGAGGTTTAGGTTTTGGGTTAGGATAAGGGTAATTTTTAGGTTTAGGGTTGGGGTTAAGGTTAGGGTTAGGGTTAGGGTAAGGTTAAGGGTTCGGGTTAGGGTTAATGTTAAGGTAATGATTAGGGTTAGGGTTAAGGTTAGGGTTAGAGTGAGGGTTAGGGTTAGGGTTAGTATTAAGTGTTAGGGTTAGGGTTACTGCTAGTGTTAGGGAAATGGTTAGGGTTAGGGTTAGAGTTAGAGTGAGGGTTAGGTTTTGGGTTAGGGTAAGTGTAATGGTTAGGGTAAGGTTTAGGGTAGGGCAAGCATTAGGGTTAGGGTTAGGGTTAGGGTAAGGGTAAGTGTTAGGGTTAGGGTTAGGGTTGGGGTTAGGTTTATGGTTAGGGTTAGGGTAAGGGTAGGGGTTAGGGTTAGGGTTAGGGTTGGGGTTAGGTTTAGGTTTAGGGTTAGGTTTATGGTTAGGGTTAGGTTTAGGGTTAGAGTTAGGGGAAGGGTAAGTGTTAGGGGTAGTTTTAGGGTTGGGGTTAAGATTAGGGTTAGGGTTAGGGTAAGGGTAAGGGTTAGGGTTATGGTTAGTGTTAGGGTAATGGTTAGGGTTAGGGTTAAGGTTAGGGTTAGAGTGAGGGTTAGGGTTAGGGTTAGTGTTAGGGGTTAGGGTTAGGGTTAGGGTTAGGGTAATGGTTATGGTTAGGGTTAGGGTTAGAGCGAGGGTTAGCTTTTGGTTTAGGGTTAGGGTAATGGTTAGGTTTAGGGTAGGGAAAGCATTTGGGTTAGGGTTAGGTTTAGGGTAAGGGTAAGTGTTAGGGTTAGGGTTAGGGTTAGGGTTAGTGTTAGGTTTATGGTTAGGGTTAGGGTAAGGGTTAGGGTTAGGGTTAGGGTTAGGGTTGGGGTTAGGTTTAGTGTTTAGGGTTAGGGTTAGGGTTAGGGTTAGGGTAAGGCTTAGGGTTAGGGTTAGGGTTAGCATCAAGTTTAGGGTTAGGTTTAGGGTAAGGGTAAGGGTTAGGGT
>JANJXV010000988.1:105000-110000 GCA_024803745.1 Megascapheus bottae | reverse complement strand
TTAGGGTTAGGGTAAGTTTAAGGGTTAGGGTTAAGGTTAGGGTTAGGGTTAGGGTTAGGGTTAGCTTAAGGGTTAGGGTTAGGGTAAGGGTTAGGGTTAGGATTAGGGTTAGGTTTAGGTTTAGGGTTAGAGTTCGGGGAAGGGTAAGGGTTAGGGTTAGTTTTAGGGTTGGGGTTAAAGTTACGGTTAGGGTTAGGGTTAGGGTTAGGGTTAGGTTTAGGGTTAGCTTTAGGGTAAGGGTAAGGGTTAGGGTTAGGGTTATGGTTAGGGTTTGGGAAAGGGTAAGGGTTAGGGTTAGGGATAGGGTTAGGGTTAGGGTAAGGATTAGGGTTAGGGTTAGGGTAAGTGTTAGGGTTAGGGTTAGGGTTAGAGTGAGGGTTAGGTTTTGGGTTAGGGTAAGGGTAAGGGTTATGGTTAGGGTTAGGGTTAGGATAAGGGTAAGGGTTAGGGTTACGGTTAGGGTTAGGGGTTAGGGTTAGGATTAGGGTTACGGTTAGGGTAAGGGTATGGGTTAGGGTTAGGGTTAGGTTTATGGTTAGGGTTAGAGTAATGGTAAGGGTTAGGGTTAGGGTTAGGCTTAGGGTTGGGGTTAGGTTTAGGGTTTAGGGTTAGGGTTAGGATTAGGGTAAGTGTAAGTGTTAGGATTAGGTTTAGGGTTACGTTTAGGGTAAGGTAAGGATTAGGGTTAGGGTTAGGATTAGGTTTATCGTTAGGGTTAGGGTTAGGGTTAGGGGTTAGTGTTAGGGTTAGGGTTAGGGTTAGGTTTAGGGTTAGAGTTATGGTAAGGGTAATGGTTTGGGTTAGGGTTGGGTTAGGTTTAGGGTTGGGGTTAAGTTTAGGTTTAGGGTTAGGGTAAGGGTAAGGGTTAGGGTTAGGGTTACGGTTAGGGTAAGGGTTAGGGTTAGGGTTAGGTTTTGGTTTAGGGTTAGGGTTAGGGTTAAGGTTAGGGGTTAGGATTAGGGTTAATGTTAGGGTTAGTGTTAGCGTTAGTGATTAGTGTTAGGGTTAGAGTTAGGTTTAGGGTTAGGGTTAGGGTTAGGGTTAGGGTTAGGGTTAGGGTAAGTGTAAGGGTTAGGGTTAGGGTAAGGGTAAGGTTTATGGTTAGGGTTGGGGTTAGGGTTAGGGAAAGGGTGAGGGTTAGGGTTAGGGTTAGGGTTAGAGTAAGGATTAAAGTTAGGTTTAGGGTAGGGTAAGGTTTACGGATAGGGTTAGGGTTAGGGTTAGCATTGACGTTAGGTTTAGGGTAAGAGTAAGGTTTAGGGTTAGGGTTAGGGTTACGGTTAGGTTTAGGGTTAGGGTTAGGGTAAGGGTAAGTGTTAGGGTTAGGGTTAGGGTTAGGGTAAGGGTAGGGGTAAGGGTTAGGATTAGGGTTAGGGTTAGGTTTATGGTTAGGGGAAGTGTAAGGTTTAGGGTTAGGGTTAAAGTTTGATGTTAGGGTAAGGGTTAGGGCTAAGGTAAGGGTTAGGGTTAGGGTTAGGGTTAGGGCAAGTGTAAGGGTTAGGATTAGGGTTAGGGATAGGTTTAGGGTTAGGGTTAGGGTTAGGGCTAGGGTAAGGGTAACTGTTAGGTTTAAGGTTAGGGTTAGGGTTAGGATAAGGGTTAGGGTTAGGGTAACGGTTAGGGTTAGTGTTAGGGTTAGGTTTGGAGTTAGAGTTAAGGGAAGGGTAAGGGTTAGGGTTAGTTTTAGGGTTGAGGTTAATGTTAGGGATAGAGTTAGGTTAAGGGTAAGGGTTATTGTTAGGGTTAGGGTTATTGTTAGGGTGATGTTTAGGGTTAGGGTTAGGGTTAGAGTGAGGGTTAGGGTTAGGGTTAGTGTTAGGGGTTAGGGTTAGGGTTAGGGTTAGTGTTAGGGTAATGGTTAGGGTTAGGGTTAGAGTGAGGGTTAGGATTTGGATTAGTCTAAGGGTAATGGTTAGGTTAGGGTTAGGGTAGGGCAAGCATTAGGGTAAGGGTTAGGGAAGGGTAAGGGTAAGTGTTAGGGTTCGGGTTAGGGTTAGGGTTACGGTAAGGGTAAGGGTAAGGTTTAGGGTTAGGCTTAGGTTTAGGTTTATGGTTAGGGTTAGGGTAAGGGTAAGGGTTAGGTTTAGGTTTAGGGTTAGGGTTGGGGTTAGGTTTAGGGTTTAGGGATAGGGTTAGGGTAAGTGTAAGGGTTTGGGTTAGGTTTAGGGTTATGGTTAGCGTAAGGGTAAGGGTTAGGGTTAGGGTTAGGTTTATGGTTAGGGTTAGGGTTAGGGTTAGGGGTTAGGGTTAGGGTTACGGTTAGGGTTTGGTTTAGGTTTTGGGTAAGGGTAAGTGTTAGGGTTAGGGTTAGGGTTAGGTTAAGGGTAAGGGTGAGGTTTAGGGTTAGGGTTAGGGTTAGCTTTAGGGTTAGGGTTAGGTTTAGGGTAAGGGTATGGTTTACATTTAGAGTTAGGATTAGGGTTAGGGATAGGGTTAGTGTAAGGATTAGGTTTAGGGTTAGGGTTAGGGTAAGGGTTGGGGTTAGGGTTAGGGTTAGGGTTAGGGCAAGAATTAGGGTTAGGGTTAGGGCTAAGGTTAGGGTTAGGGTTAGGGTAAGGGTAAGGGTAAGGGTAAGGGTCAGGGTTAGGGTACAGGTAAGGTTTATGGTTAGGGGTAGGGTTAGGGTTAGGGTTAGGGAAAGGGTAGGGGTTAGGGTTACGGTTAGATTTGGGTAAGGATTGGTGTTAGGGTTAGGGTAGGGTAAGGGTTACGGATAGGATTCGGGTTAGGGTTAGCATTAACGTTAGGGTTAGTGTAAGAGTAAGGTTTAGGGTTAGGTTTAGGGTTAGGGTTATGGTTAGGGTTAGGGTAAGGGTAAGGGTTAGTTTTTGGGTAGGGGTAGGTTAGGGTTAGGCTAAGGTTAGGGTTAGGGTCAGGTTAGGGTTAGGTTTAGTGTTAGGGTTAGGGTTAGTGTAAGTGTAAGTGTTAGGGTTAGGGTTAGCGTTAGGGTAAGGGTTAGGATTATGGTTAGTGTTAGTGTTAGGTTTAAGGTTAGGGTTAGAGTTTGGGTAAGGGTAAGGGTTAGGGTTAGGTTTAGGGGTTAGGATTAGGGTTAGGGTTAGTTTTATGGTTAGGGTAAGGGTAAGGTTTAGGGTTAGGGTTAAGTTTTGATGTTAGGGTTAGGTTTAGGGTTAGGGTTAAGGTAAGGGTAAGGGTAAGGGTTAGGGTTAGGGTTAGGATTAGGGTTAGGGTAAGTGTAACTTTTAGGGTTAGGGTTAGGGATAGTTTTAGGGTTAGGGTAAGGGTTAGGGTTAGGGTAAGATTAAGGGTTAGGTTTAAGGTTAGGGTTAGGGTTAGGGTTAGCTTAAGGGTTAGGGTTAGGGTAAGGGTTAGGGTTAGGATTAGGGTTAGGTTTAGGTTTAGGGTTAGAGTTCGGGGAAGGGTAAGGGTTAGGGTTAGTTTTAGGGTTGGGGTTAAGGTTAGGGTTAGGGTTAGAGTAAGGGTAAGTGTTAGGGTTAGGGTTAGGGTTAGGGTTAGCATTAAGGTTATTGTTAGGGTTAGGGTTAAGGTTAGGTAAGGGTTAGGGTTAGGGTTAGGGTTAGCATTAAGCTTAGGGTTAAGTTAAGGGTAATGGCAAGGGTTAGGGTTAGGATTAGGGTTAGGGTTAGGAGTTAGGGTTAAGGTTAGGGTTAGGGTTAGGGTTAGGTTTAGGTTAGGATTAGGGTAAGGTTAAAGATTAGTTTTAGGTTTAGGGTTAGGGTTAGGGTTAGGTTTAGGGTTAGGGTTAGGATAAGGGTAAGGGATAGGGTTAGGGTTAGGGTTAGGGTAAAGGTTAGGGTTAGGGTTACGATTAGGTTTAGGCTTATGGTAAAGGCAGGGGTTAGGGTTAGGGTTAGGTTTAGGTTTAGGTTTAGGGTCAGGGTTAGGGTATGGGTAAGGGTTAGTGTTAGGGTTAGGTTTAGGGTTAGGTTTAGGGTTAGGGTTATGTTTAGGGATAGGGTAAGGTTAAGGGTTTGGGTTAGGGTAAGGGTAGGTTTAGGTTTAGGGTTAAGGTTAGGGTTAGGGTTATCGTTAGGGTTAGGGTAAGGGTAAGGGTTACGGTTAGGTTAGGGATAGGGTTAAAGTTACGGTTAGGGTTAGGGTTAGGGTTAGGGTAAGGGTAAGGGGTAGCGTTAGGGTTATGGTTAGGGTTTGGGAAAGGTAAGGGTTAGGGTTAGGGGTAGGGTTAGTGTTAGGGTAAGGATTAGGGTTAGGGTTAGGGTAACGGTTAGGGTTAGGGTTAGGGTTAGAGTGAGGGTTAGGTTTTGGGTTAGGGTAAGGGTAAGGGTTATGGTTAGGGTTAGGGTTAGGATAAGGGTAAGGGTTAGGGTTACGGTTAGGGTTAGGGGTTAGGGTTAGAATTAGGGTTACGGTTAGGGTAAGGGTAAGGGTTAGGGTTAGGGTTAGGGTTAGGTTTATGGTTAGGGTTAGAGTAAGGGTAAGGGTTAGGGTTAGGGTTAGGCTTAGGGTTGGGTTTAGGTTTAGGGTTTAGGGTTAGGGTTAGGATTAGGGTAAGTGTAAGTGTTAGGGTTAGGTTTAGGGTTACGGTTAGGGTAAGATAAGGATTAGGGTTTGGGTTAGGATTAGGTTTATCGTTAGGGTTAGGGTTAGGGTTAGGGGTTAGGGTTAGCGTTAGGGTTAGGGTTAGGTTTAGGGTTAGAGTTATGGTAAGGGTAATGGTTTGGGTTAGGGTTGGTTTAGGTTTAGGGTTGGGGTTAAGGTTAGGTTTAGGTTTAGGGTAAGGGTAAGGGTTAGGGTTAAGGTTAGGGTTAGGGTAAGGGTTAGGGTTAGGGTAAGGTTTTGGTTTAGGGTTAGGGTTAGGGTTCGGGTTAGGGTAAGTGTATGTGTTAGGGTTAGGGTGAGGGTTAGTTTTAGGATTATGGTTAGGGTAAGGGTTAGGTTTAGGTTTAGGGTTAGGTTTAGGGTTAGCCTAAGGGTAAGTGTTAGGGTTAGGTTTCGGGTTAGGGTAAGGGTAAGGGTTAGGGTTAGGGTTAGGGTTAGGTTTAGGATTATGGTTAGGG
>JANJXV010000988.1:32500-95000 GCA_024803745.1 Megascapheus bottae | reverse complement strand
GTTAGGGTTAGGGATAGGGTTACGGTAAGGGTTAGGGTTAGGGGTTAGGGTTAGGGTAAGGGTTAGGTTTAGGATTTGGTTTAGGGTTATGGTTAGGGTAAGGGTTAGGTTTAGGGTAATGGTGAGGGTTAGGGTTAGGGTTAGGGTTAGAGTTAGGTTTAGGGTAAGAGTAAGTGTTAGGGTTAGGGTTAGGGTTAGGGTTATGTTTAGGGTTAAGGTAAGGGTTAGGGTTGGGGTTGTGTTTACAGTTCGGGTTAAGGTTAGGGTCAGGGTTAGGGTTAGGGTTAGGGTTAGACTTAGGTTTAGGTTTAGGGTTAGGGTAAGGGTTAGGGTTAGGGTTAGGGTTACGGAAAGTGTTAGGATTAGGTTTAGGGTTAGGGGTAGGGTTAGGGTTAGGAGTTAGGGTTAAGGTTAGTGTTAGACTTAGGTTTAGGGTTAGGGTTAGGGTAAGGTTTATGTTAGGGTTAGGGTTACGGAAAGTGTTAGGATTAGGTTTAGGGTTAGGGTTAGGGTTAGAGTTAGGATTTAGGGTTAGGGTTAGGGTTAGACTTAGGTTTAGGGTTAGGGTTAGGGTAAGGGTTAGAGTTAGGTGTTAGGCATTAGGGTTAGGGTTATTGTTAGAGTTAGGGTAAGGGTTAGGTTTAGGGTAAGGGTAAGCGTTAGGGTTTGGGTTAGGGTTAGGGTAAGGGTTAGGGTTAGGGGTTAGGGTTAGGGTTAGGGTAAGTGTTAGGGTTAGGGTGTGGCTTAGGTTTAGGTTTAGGTTTAGGGTTATGATTAGTGTAAGTGTCAGTGTTAGGGTTAGTGTTAGGGTTAGGGTTAAGTTAGGTTTAGGGTTAGGGTAAGGGTAAGGTTAGGTTTAGGGTTATGTTTAGGGTTAGGGGTTAGGGCTAGGTTTAGGGTTAGGGTAAGTGTAAGGTTTAGGATTACGGTTAGGTTTAGGGGTTATGGTTATGGTTAGGGTTAGGGTTAAGGTAAGGGTAAGTGGTGTGGTTAGGGTTAGGGTTAGGGTAAGCGTTAGGGTTAGTTTTAGGTAAGAGTACGGTTTAGGGTTATGGTTAGGATTAGGGTTATGTGTATTGTAAGGGTAAGGGTTAGAGTTAGGTTTGGGGTTAGCGTTAAGATAAGGGTACGGGTTAGGGTTAGGGTTAGGTTCAGGGTTAGGGTTACGGTTAGGGTTAGGGTAAGGGTAAGGGTTAGGGGTAGAATTAGGGTAGGGGTAAGGGTGAGAGTTAGGGTTAGGGTCAGGGTTAGGGGTTAGGGTTAGGGTTAGGGATAGGGTAAGGGTAAGGGTTAGGGTTAGGGTAAGGGTTAGGGTTAGGGTTAGGTGTTAGGGTTAGGGTTATGGTTAGAGTTAGGGTAAGTGTTAGGGTTTGGGTTAGGGTTAGGGTAAGGGTTAGGGTTAGGGGTTAGGGTTAGGATTAGGGTTAGGGTAAGGGTTAGGGTTAGGGTTTGGCTTAGGTTTAGTGTTAGGGTTAGGGTTATGGTTAGTGTAAGTGTTAGGGTTAGGGTTAGTGTTAGGGTTAGGGTTAAGTTAGGTTTAGGGTTAGGGAAAGGGTAAGGTTAGGGTTAGGGTTATGGTTAGGGTTAGGGGTTAGGGTTAGGTTTAGGATTAGCTTTAGTGTTAGGGTAAGGGTAAGGTTTAGGATTATGGTTAGGGTTAGGGGTTATGGTTAGGGTAAGGGTAAGGGTTAGGGTTAGGCTTATGGTTAGGGATAGGGTTAGGGTTAAAGTAAGGATTAGGCTTAGGGTTAGGGTTAGGTTTAGGGTTGGGGTTAAGGTTAGGGTTAGCGATAGGGTAAGGGGGAGGGTTAGGGTTAGGGTTAGGGTGAAGCTTAGGGTTAGGGTTACGGTTAGAGTTAGGGTAAGGGTAAGGGTGAGTGTTAAGGTTAGGTTTAGGGTTAGGGTTAGGGATAGGGTTAGGGTAAGGTTTAGGGGTGGGTAAGGGTTAGGTTTAGGGTTAGGTTTAGGTTTAGGTTTATGGTTAGGTTAAGGGTTAGGGTTAGGTTTAGAGTAAGGGTTAGGTTTAGGGTTGGGATTAGGGTAGGGATAAGGGTGATAGTTAGGGTTAGGGTCAGGGTCAGGGGTTAGGGTTAGGGTTAGGTTTAGGGTAAGTGTTAGGGTTAGGGTTGGGGTTAGGTTTAGGTTTAGGGTAAGGGTAAGTGTTAGGGTTAGGGTTAGGGTTAGGGTTAGGGTTAGGTTTAGGGTTAGGGTAAGGGTTCGGGTTGGGGTTAGGTTTACGGTTCGGGTTAAGGTTAGGGTTAGGGTTAGGGTAAGGGTAAGGGTTATGTTAGGGTTAGGGTTACGGAAAGTGTTAGGATTAGGTTTAGGGTTAGGGTTAGGGTTAGGGTTAGGAGTTAGTGTTAGGGTTAGGGTTAGACTTAGGTTTAGGGTTAGGGTTAGGGTAAGGGTTAGGGTTAGGGTTAGGGTTAGGTGTTAGGGTTAGAGTTATGGTTAGAGTTAGGGTAAGGGTTAGGTTTAGGGTAAGGGTAAGCGTTATGGTTTGGGTTAGGGTTAGGGTAAGGGTTAGGGTTAGGGGTTAGGGTTAGGGTTAGGGTTAGGGTAAGGGTTAGGGTTAGGGTTTGGCTTAGGTTTAGGGTTAGGGTTAGGGTTAGGTTTTGTGTAAGTGTTAGTGTTAGGGTTAGTGTTAGGGTTAGGGTTAAGTTAGGTTTAGGGTTAGGGTAAGGGTAAGGTTAGGGTTAGGGTTATGGTTAGGGTTAGGGGTTAGGGTTAGGTTTAGGGTTAGGTTTAGGGTTAGGGTTAGGGTTAGGGTTAGGGTTACGTTTAGGGTTAGGTTAGGGGTAAGTATTAGATTTAGGGTTAGGGTTAGGGTTAGGGGTTAGTGTTAGGGATAGGGTTAGGGTAAGGGTTCGGGTTTCGGTCAGGTTAGAGTAAGGGTAAGTATTAGGGTTAGGCTTAGGTTTAGGGTTGGGGTAAGGGTAAGGGTGAGGGTTAGGTTAGCGTTAGGGGTAGGGTTAGGTTTAGGTTTAGGGTTAGGGTTAGGGTAAGGGACAGTGTTAGGGTTAGGGTTAGGGTAGTTTTGAGGTTATGATAAGGGTAAGGGTTAGGGTTAGGGCTGGGGTTAGGGGTTAGGGTTAGGGTTAAGGTTAGATTTAGGGTTTGGGTTAGGGTTAGGGTTACGGTAAGTGTTAGGGTTAGGGTTAGGGTTAGGGTAAAAGTTAGGGTTAGAGTTAGGGTTAGGGTAAGTGTTAGGGTTAGGGTTAGGTGTTAGGGTTAGGGTTAGGGTTAGAGTTAGGGTAAGGGTTAGGGTTAGGGTAAGGGTACGGGTTAGGTTTAGGGATAGGGTACGGTAAGGGTTAGCGTTAGGGGTTAGGGTTAGGGTTAGTGTTAGGGTAAGGGTTAGGGTTAGGGTTTGGGTTAGGGTTATGGTTAGGGTAAGGGTTAGGGTTAGGGTTAGGGTGTGGGTTATGTTTAGGGTTAGGGTAGGAGTTAGGGTTAGGGTTAGAGTTAGGGTAAGGGTTAGGGTTAGGGTTAGGGTAAGGGTTAGGGTTAGGGTTAGGTGTTAGGGTTAGGGCTAGGGTTAGGGTAAGGGTAAGGGTTAGGGTTAGGGTTAGGTTTAGTTTAAGGGTAAGGGTTAGGGTTAGGGTTAGGGTTAGGGTTAGGTGTTATGGTTAGGGTTAGGGTAAGGGTAAGAGTTAGGGTTAGGGTTAGGGTTAGGGTTAGAGTAAGGGTAAGTGTTAGGTTTAGGGTTAGGGTTAGGGTTAGGTTTAGTGTTAGGGTAAGGGTTAGGGTTGGGGTTAAGGCTACTGTAAGTGTTAGGGTTAGGTTTAGGGTTAGTGTTAGAGTTTGGGGAAGGGTAAAGTTAGGGTCAGGGTTAGGGTTAGGGTTAGGGTTATGTTTAGGGTTAGGTTTAGGGTTAGGGTAGGGTTAGGGTTAGGGTTAGGGTTAGGGGTTAGGTTTAGGGTTAGCGTTAGGGTTAGGGTCATGGTTAGGGTAATGGTGAGGGTTAGGCTTAGGGTAAATGTTAGGGTTAGGGTTAGGGTTAGTGTAAGGGTTATTGTTAGGGTTAGGGTTAGGTTTAGGGTTAGGGTTAGGTTTAGGGTTCGGGAAAATTTAGGGTTAGGGTTAGGGTTAGGGTTAGGTTAAGGTAAGCGTTAGGGGTAAGTTTAGGGTTAGGGATAGGGTAAGGGTTAGGGTTAGGGTTAGGGTGTGGGTTATGTTTAGGGTTAGGGTAGGAGTTAGGGTTAGGGTTAGAGTTAGGGTAAGGGTTAGGGTTAGGGTTAGGGTAAGGGTTAGGGTTAGGGTTAGGTGTTAGGGTTAGGGCTAGGGTTAGGGTAAGGGTAAGGGTTAGGGTTAGGGTTAGGTTTAGTTTAAGGCTAAGGGTTAGGGTTAGGGTTAGGGTTAGGGTTAGGTGTTATGGTTAGGGTTAGGGTAAGGGTAAGAGTTAGGGTTAGGGTTAGGGTTAGGGTTAGAGTAAGGGTAAGTGTTAGGTTTAGGGTTAGGGTTAGGGTTAGGTTTAGTGTTAGGGTAAGGGTTAGGGTTGGGGTTAAGGCTACTGTAAGTGTTAGGGTTAGGTTTAGGGTTAGTGTTAGAGTTTGGGGAAGGGTAAAGTTAGGGTCAGGGTTAGGGTTAGGGTTAGGGTTATGTTTAGGGTTAGGTTTAGGGTTAGGGTAGGGTTAGGGTTAGGGTTAGGGTTAGGGGTTAGGTTTAGGGTTAGCGTTAGGGTTAGGGTCATGGTTAGGGTAATGGTGAGGGTTAGGCTTAGGGTAAATGTTAGGGTTAGGGTTAGGGTTAGTGTAAGGGTTATTGTTAGGGTTAGGGTTAGGTTTAGGGTTAGGGTTAGGTTTAGGGTTCGGGAAAATTTAGGGTTAGGGTTAGGGTTAGGGTTAGGTTAAGGTAAGCGTTAGGGGTAAGTTTAGGGTTAGGGATAGGGTTAGGGTAAGGTTTAGGGTTAGGGTAAGATTTAGGTTTAGGGTTAGGGTTAGGTTTAGGTTTAGGGTTAGGCTAAGGATTAGGGTTAGGGTTAGGGTAAATGTTAGGGTTATGGTTAGGGTTAGCATTAAGATTAGGGTTAGGGTTAGGGTAAGGGTAAGGGTTAGGTGTTAAGGTTAGGGTTAGTTTTAGGGTTTGGGTTAGGGTTAGGGTTAGGGTAAGGGTTAGGGTTAGGGTTAGGGTAAAGTTAGGGTTAGGGTTAGGGTTAGGGTTAGGTTTAATGTAGTGGTTACGGTTTGGGTTAAGGTGAGGGTTCTGGTAAGGGTTAGGTTTAATGTTAGTGTTAGCTTTTAGGTTACGGTTAGGGTTAGGGTAAGGATAAGGGTTAGGGTTAGGGTTAGGGTTAGGGTCAGGGGATAGGGTTAGGGTTAAGGTTAGGGTTAGGGTTAGGTTTAGGGTTAGGGTTAGGGTAAGGGTAAGGTTAAGGTTTAGGTTTAGGTTTAGCGTTAGGTTTAGGGTAAGGGTAAGGGTTAGGATTAGGGTTAGGTTTAGGGTTAGGGTTATGGTTAGGGTTAGGTTTAGGGTTAGGGTTAGTGTTAGGGTAAGGGTAAGGGTTAGGGATAGGGTTAGGCTTAGAGAAAGAGTAAGGGTTATGGTTAGGGTTAGGGTTAGTGTTCGCCTTAAACTTAGGGTTAGGGTTATGATTAGGGTTAGGGTTAGGGTAAGGATTAGTGTTAGGGTTAGGGTAAGGGTTAGGGTTAGTGTTTGGGTTACGGTTAGCATTAAGTTTAGGGTTAGGTTTAGGGTAAGGGTAAGGGTTAGGGTTAGGATTAGGGTTAGGGTTAGGGGTTATTGTTCAGGTTAGGGTTAGGGTGAGGTTTAGGGTTAGGGTTAGGATAAGGGTAAGGGTTAGGGTTAGGGTTAGGGTTAAGGTTAGGTTTAGGGTTAGGGTTAGTGTTAGGTTTAGGGTTAGGATTAGGGTTAGGGATAGGGTTAGGTTTAGGGATATGGTAAGGTTAAGGGTTAGGGTTAGGGTTAGAGTTAGGTTTAGGTTTAGGGTTAGGGTTAGGGTGAGGGTAAGGGTAAGGGTTAGAAGGGTTAGGGTTAGGGTGAGGGTAAGGGTAAGGGTTAGAGTTAGGTTTAGGTTTAGGGTTAGGGAAAGGGTAAGGGTTAGGGTTAGGGTTAGCTCTAGGGTAAGGGTTAGGTTTAGGTTCCGGGTTAGCATTAAGGTTATGTTTAGGTTTAGGGTAAGGGTAAGGGTTAGGGTTAGGGTTAGAGTTAGGGTAAGGGTAAGGGTTAAGGTTAGTATTAGTGTTAGGGTTAGGGTTAGTGTAAAGGTTAGGTTTAGGGATAGGGGTTAGGGTTATGGTTAGGGTTAGGGTTAGCATTAAGGTTAGGGTTAGGGTTAGGATTAGGGTTAGGGTTAGGGTAAGGTTAAGGTTTAGGGTTAGATTTAGTGTTAGGGTTAGAGTTAGGGTGAAGGTTAGGGTTAGGGTTAGGGTTAGAGTTAGGGTAAGGGTAAGTGTTAGGGTTAAGGTTAGGGTTAGGGTTAGGTTTAGGGTTAGGGTAAGGTTAAGGGTTAGGGTTAGGGTTAGGTTTAGGGTTATGGTTAGGGTCAGGGTTAGGTTTAGGGTTAGAGTTAGGGTTAGGGTTAATCTGAAGGTTAGGGTTAGGTTTAGGGTTAAAGTTAGGGTTAGGGTCAGGGTTAGAGTTAGGGTAAGGGTAAGGGTAAGTGTTAGTGTTGAGGTTAGGGTTAGGGTTAGGGTTAGGGTTAGGATTAGGTTTAGGGTAAGGGTAAGGGTAAGGGTTAGGGTTATTGTTAAGGTTAGGGTAAGGGTTAGGGTTAGGATCAGGGTTAGGGTTAGGGTTAGGGGTTAGAGTTAGGTTTAGTTTTAGGGCTAGGTTTAGGATTATTGTTAGGGTAAGGGTAAGGGTAAGGGTTAGGGTTAGGGTTAGAGTTAGGGTTAGAGTTTGGGGTAGGGTTAGGGTTAGGGTTAGGGTTAGGGTAAGGGTAATGGTTAGGGTTAGTGTTAGTGTTAGGGTTAGGTTTAGGGTAAGGGTTAGCGTTAGGGATAGGGGTTAGGATTAGGGTTAGGGTTAGGGTTAGCATTAAGGTTAGGGTTAGGGTAAGGGTTAGGGTTAGGGTTAGGGTTAGAGTTAGGGTTAGGGTTAGGGGTAGGTTAGGGTTAGGTTTAGGGTTAGGGTTAGGGTAAGGGTAATGGTTAGGGTTAGTGTTAGTGTTAGGTTTAGGGTTAGGGTAAGGGTTAGGGTTAGGGATAGGGGTTAGGGTTAGGTTAGGGTTAGGGTTAGCATTAAGGTTAGGGTTAGAGTTAGGATTAGGGTTAGAGTTAGGGTTAGGGTAAGGTTAAGGGTTACGGTTAGGGTTAGTGTTAGGGTTAGGGTTAGGGTAAGGGTTAGGGTTAGTGTTAGGGTTAGGTGTTAGGATTAGGGTTAGGGTTAGGGTAAGGGTTAGCTTTAGGGTTAGGCTTAAGGTAAGGGTAAGGTTTAGGGTTAGGGTTAGGGTTAGGGTTAGGTGTTAGGGTTAGGGTTAGTGTTAGGGTTAGGGTAAGGGTAAGGGTTAGGGTTAGGGTTAGGGTAAGGGTAAGGTTTAGGGTTAGTCTTAGGGTTAGGGTTAGGGTTAGGGTTGGGGTTAAGGTTAGGGTTAGCATTAGGGTAAGGGTAAGGTTTAGGGTTAGGGTTAGGGTGAAGCTTAGGTTTACAGTTAAGGTTAGAGTTAGGGTAAGGGTAAATGTTAGGGTTAAGTTTAGGGTTAGGGTTAGGGTTAGGATTAGGGTTAGGGTAAGGGTAAGGGTTAGAGTTGGTGTTAAGGTTAGGGTAAGGGTTAGGGTTAGGGTTAGGGTTAGGGGTTAGGGTTAGGGTTAGGATTAGGTTTAAGGTTATGTTTAGGGTTAGGGTTAGGTTTAGGGTTAGGGTTAGTGTGAAGGTTCGGGTTAGTGTTAGGGTTAAAGTTAGGGTAAGGGTAAGTGTTAGGGTTAAGGTTAGGGTTAGGGTTAGGGTTAGGGTTAGGGTAAGGGTAAGGGTTAGGGTTATTGTTAAGTTTAGGGTAAGGGTTAGGGTTAGGGTTAGGGTTAGGGGTTAGGGTTAGGATTAGGGTTAGGGCTAGGTTTAGCGTTATGGTTAGGGTAAGGGCAAGGGTTAGGGTTAGGGTTATGGTTAGGATTAGGGTAAGGGTTTGGGTAAGGGTAAGGGTTAGGGTTAGGTTTACAGTTAGGGATAGGTTTAAGGTTAGGGTTAGGGTTAGGGGAAGGGTTAGGGTTAGGGTTAGGGTTAGTGTTAAGGTTAGGGTAAGGGTTAGGGTTAGGGTTAGGGTTAGGTTCAGAGTTAGCATTAAGATTGTGTTTAGGTTTAGGGTAAGGGTAAGAGTTAGGGTTAGGGTTAGGTGTTAGGGTCAGGGTTAGTGTTAGAGTTAGGGTAAGGGTTAGGGTTAGGTAAGGGTAAGGGTTAGGGTTAGGGATAGTGTTAGGTTTAGGATTAGGTTTAGGGTAAGGGTTAGGGTAAGGTTAAGGTTTAGGTTTAGGGTTAGTGTTAGATTTAGGGTTAGGATTAGGGTTAGGGTTAGGGTTAGGGTTAGGGATATGGTAAGGTTAAGGGTTAGGGTTAGGTTTAGGTTTAGGTTTAGGGTTAGGGTCAGGGTGAGGGAAAGGGTTAGGGTTAGTGCTGGGGTGAGGGTTAGGGTTAAGGTTAGTGTTAGGGTTAGGGGGGGTAAGGGCAAGGGTTAGTGTTATGTTAGGTTTAGGGTTAGGGAAAGGGTAAGGCTTAGGGTTAGGGTTAGGGTAAGGTTAAGGTTTCGGTTAGGGTTAGGTTCAGGGTGAGCATTAAGGTTATGTTTAGGTTTAGGGTAAGGGTAACGGTTAGGGTTAGGGTTAGAGTTAGGGTTAGGGTTAGGGTTAGGGTTAGGGTTAGGTTTACGGTTAGGGTAAGGTTATTGGCTAGGGATAGTGTTTGTGTTAGGGTTAGGGTTAGGGTAAGGGTTAGGGTTAGGGATAGGGGTTAAGGTTAGGGTTAGGTTTAGGGTTAGCCTTAAGGTTAGGGTTAGGGCTAGGATTAGGTTTAGAGTTAGGGTTAGGGTAACGGTTAGGGTTAGGTTTAGGTGTTAGGGTTAGGGTTAGGGTTAGGTGTTAGGGTTAGGGTTAGGTTTAGGGTTAGGGTAAGGGTAAGGGTTAGTGTTAGGTTTAGGGTTAGGGTAAGGGTTAGTGTTAGGCTTAGGTTTAGGGTTCGGGTTAAGGTTAGGGGTAGGGTTAGGGTAAGGGTAAGGGTTAGGGTTGGGGTTAAGGCTACGGTAAGTCTTAGGGTTAGGTTTAGGGTTAGTGTTAGAGTTTGGGGAAGGGTAAGGGTTAGGGTCAGGGATAGGGTTAGGGTTAGGTTTAGGTTTAGGGTTAGGTTTAGGGTTAGTTTAGGGTTAGGGTTAGGGTTAGGGTTAGGGGTTATGTTTAGTGTTAATGTTAGGGTTAGGGTCATGGTTAGGGAAATGGTGAGGGTTAGGGTTAGGGTAAATATTAGGGTTAGGGTTAGGTTAGTGTAAGGGTAAGGGTTAGGGTTAGGGTTAGGTTTAGGGTTTGGTTAGGGTAAAGGTTAGGGTTAGGGTTAGGGTTAGGGTTAGGGTAAGGTAAGCGTTAGGGGTAAGTTTAGGGTTAGGGTTAGGGATAGGGTTAGGGTAAGGTTTAGGGTTAGGGTAAGGTTTAGGTTTAGTGTTAGGGTTTGGTTTAGGTTTAGGGTTAGGCTAAGGATTAGGGTTAGCGTTAGGGTAAATGTTAGGGTTAGGGTTAGGGTTAGGGTTAGCATTAAGATTAGGGTTAGTGTTAGGGTAAGGGTACGGGTTAGGTGTTAGGGTTAGGGTTAGGGTTAGCGTTAGGGTAAGGGTTAGGGTTAGGGTTAGGGATAGGGTAAAGGTTAGGATTAGGGTTAGGGTTAGGTTTAATGTAGTGGTTAGGGTTTGGGTTAGGGTGAGGGTTCGGGTAAGGGTTAGGTTTAATGTTTGTGTTAACTTTTCGGTTACGGTTAGGGTTAGGGTAAGGTTAAGGTTTAGGTTTAGGGTTAGGGTTAGGGTCAGGGGATAGAGTTAGGGTTAGGGTTAGGGTTAGGGTTAGGGTTAGGGTAATGGTAAGGATTAGGTTTAGGTTTAGCGTTAGGTTTAGGGTTAGGCTTAGGGTAAGGGTAAGGGTTAGGATTAGGGTTAGGGTTAGGGTTATGGTTAGGGTTAGGTTTAGGGTTGGGGTTAGGGTTAGGGTAAGGGTAAGGGTTAGGGATAGGGTTAGGCTTAGAGAAAGGGTAAGGGTTATGGTTAGGGTTAGGGTTAGTGTTAGCCTTAACCTTAGGGTTAGGGTTAGGATTAGGGTTAGGGTTAGGGTAAGGATTAGTGTTAGGGTTAGTGTAAGGGTTAGGGTTAGGGTTAGGGTTAGGGTTAGCATTAAGTTTAGGGTTAGGTTTAGGGTAAGGGTAAGGGTTAGGGTTAGGATTAGGGTTAGGGTTAGGGGTCATTGTTAAGGTTAGGGTTAGAGTTAGGTTTTGGTTTAGGGTTAAAGTAAGGGTAAGGTTTAGGGTGAGGGTTAGGGTTAGGTTTAGGGTTAGGGTTAGGATTAGGGTAAGGGTTAGGGTTAGTGTTAGGGTTAGTGTTAAGTTTAGGGTTAGGATTAGGGTTAGGGTTAGGGTTAGGTTTAGGGATATGGTAAGGTTAAGGGTTAGGGTTAGGGTTAGAGTTAGGTTTAGGTTTAGGGTTAGGGTTAGGGTGAGGGTAAGGGTAAGTGTTAGAATTAGGGTTAGGTTTAGGGTTAGGGAAAGGGTAAGGGTTAGGGTTAGGATTAGCTTTATGGTAAGGGTTACGGTTAGGGTTAGGTTCCGGGTTAGCATTAAGGTTATGTTTAGGTTTAGGGTAAGGGTAAGGGTTAGGGTAAGGGTTAGAGTTAGGGTTAGAGTTAGGGGTAGGGTTAGGGTTAGGTTTAGGGTTAGGGTTAGGGTAAGGGTAATGGTTAGGGTTAGTGTTAGTGTTAGGGTTAGGGTTAGGGTAAGGGTTAGGGTTAGGGATAGGGGTTAGGATTAGGGGTAGGGTTAGGGTTAGCATTAAGGTTAGGGTTAGGGTTAGGGTAAGGTTTAGGGTTTTGGTTAGGGTAAGTTTTAGGGTTAGGGTTGGTTGTTATGGTTAGGGTTAGGGTTAGAGTTAGGGTAAGGGTTAGGGTTATGGTAAGGGTAAGGGTTAGGGTTAGGGTTAGGGTTAGGGTAAGGGTTAGGGTTAGGGGTTAGGGTTAGGGTAAGGGTTAGGGTTAGGGTTTTGTTTATGGTTAGGGTTAGGGTAAGGGTTAGGGTTAGGGTTAGGGTTATGTTTAGGGTAAGGGTAAGTGTTAGGTTTAGGATTAGGGTTAGGGTTAGGTTTAGGGTTAGGGTAAGGGTTAGTGTTAGGCTTAGGTTTAGGGTTCGGTTTAAGGTTAGGGTTAGGGTTAGGGTAAGGGTAAGGTTTAGGGTTGGGGTTAAGGCTACGGTAAGTGTTAGGGTTAGGTTTAGGGTTAGTGTTAGAGTTTGGGGAAGGGTAAGGGTTAGGGTCAGGGATAGGGTTAGGGTTAGGGTTAGGTTTAGGGTTAGGTTTAGGTTTAGGGTAGGGTTAGGGTTAGGGTTAGGGTTAGGGGTTAGGTTTAGGGTTAGCGTTAGGGTTAGGGTCATGGTTAGGGAAATGTTGAGGGTTAGTGTTAGGGTAAATATTAGGGTTAGGGTTAGTGTTAGTGTAAGGGTAAGGGTTAGGGTTAGGGTTAGGTTTAGGGTTTGGTTAGGGTAAAGGTTAGGGTTAGGGTTAGGGTTAAGGTAAGGGTAAGGGTTAGGGTTAGGGTTAGGTTTAGGATTTGGTTAGGGTAAAGGTTAGGGTTAGGGTTAGGGTTAGGGTTAGGGGTAAGTTTAGGGTTAGGGTTAGGGATAGGGTTAGGGTAAGGTTTAGGGTTAGGGTAAGGTTTAGGTTTAGCGTTAGGGTTTGGTTTAGGTTTAGGGTTATGCTAAGGATTAGGGTTAGCGTTAGGGTAAATGTTAGGGTTAGGGTTAGGGTTAGAGTTAGCATTAAGATTAGGGTTAGTGTTAGGGTAATGGTAAGGGTTAGGTGTTAGGGTTAGGGTTAGGGTTAGGTTTAGGGTTTGGGTTAGGGTTAGGGTTAGGGTTAGGGTTAGGGTAAAGGTTAGGCTTAGGGTTAGGGTTAGGGTTAGGGGTAAGTTTAGGGTTAGGGTTAGGGATAGGGTTAGGGTAAGGTTTAGGGTTAGGGTAAGGTTTAGGTTTAGCGTTAGGGTTTGGTTTAGGTTTAGGGTTATGCTAAGGATTAGGGTTAGCGTTAGGGTAAATGTTAGGGTTAGGGTTAGGGTTAGAGTTAGCATTAAGATTAGGGTTAGTGTTAGGGTAATGGTAAGGGTTAGGTGTTAGGGTTAGGGTTAGGGTTAGGTTTAGGGTTTGGGTTAGGGTTAGGGTTAGGGTTAGGGTAAAGGTTAGGCTTAGGGTTAGGGTTAGGTTTAATGTAGTGGTTGGGGTTTGGGTTAGGGTGAGGGTTCGGGTAAGGGTTAGGTTTAATGTTAGTGTTAGCTTTTCGGTTTACGGTTAGGGTTAGGGTAAGGGTAAGGTTTACGGTTAGGGTTAGGGTTAGGGTTAGGTTTAGGGTTAGGGTTAGGGTAAGGTTTAGGGTTAGGTTTAGGTTTAGTGTTAGGTTTAGGGTTAGGTTTAGGGTAAGGGTAAGGGTTAGGATTAGGGTTATGGTTAGGGTTATGGTTAGGGTAAGGTTTAGGTTTAGGGTTAGGGTTAGGGTAAGGGTAAGGGTTAGGGATAGGGTTAGGCTTAGAGAAAGGGTAAGGGTTATGGTTAGGGTTAGGGTTAGTGTTAGCCTTAACCTTAGGGTTAGGGTTAGGATTAGGGTTAGGGTTAGGGTAAGGATTAGTGTTAGGGTTAGGGTAAGGGTTAGGGTTAGGGTTAGGGTTAGGGTTAGCATTAAGTTTAGGGTGAGGTTTAGGGTAAGGGTAAGGGTTAGGGTTAGGATTAGGTTTAGGGTTAGGGGTCATTGTTAAGGTTAGGGTTAGAGTTAGGTTTTGGGTTAGGGTTAGAGTAAGGTAAGGGTTAGGGTGACGGTTAGGGTTAGGTTTAGGGTTAGGGTTAGGATAAGGGTAAGGGTTAGGGTTAGGGTTAGGGTTAAGTTTAGGGTTAGGGTTAGGGTTAGTGTTAGGTTTAGGGTTAGGATTAGGGTTAGGGTTAGGGTTAGGTTTAGGGATATCGTAAGGTTAAGGGTTAGAGTTAGGGTTAGAGTTAGGTTTAGGGTTAGGGATAGGGATAGGGTGAGGGTAAGGGTAAGGGTTTGAATTAGGGTTAGGTTTAGGGTTAGGGAAAGGGTAAGGGTTAGGGTTAGGGTTAGCTTTAGGGTAAGGGTTAGGGTTAGGGTTAGGTTCCGGGTTAGCATTAAGGTTATGTTTAGGTTTAGGGTAAGGGTAAGGGTTAGGGTTAGGGTTAGAGTTAGGGTTAGAGTTAGGGGTAGGGTTAGGGTTAGGTTTATGGTTAGGGTTAGGGTAAGGGTAATGGTTAGGGTTAGTGTTAGTGTTAGTGTTAGGGTTAGGGTTAGGGTAAGGGTTAGGGTTAGGGATAGGGGTTAGGATTAGGGTTAGGGTTAGGGTTAGCATTAAGGTTAGGCTTAGGGTTAGGGTTAGGGTAAGGTTTAGGGTTTTGGTTAGGGTAAGTTTTAGGGTTAGGGTTGGTTGTTAGGGTTAGGGTTAGGGTGAGAGGGTAAGGGTTAGGGTTATGGTAAGGGTAAGGGTTAGGGTTAGGGTTAGGGTTAGGGTAAGGGTTACGGTTAGTGGTTAGGGTTAGGGTAAGGGTTAGGGTTAGGGTTTGGGTTAGGGTTACGGTAAGGGTTAGGGTTAGTGTTAGGGTTATGTTTAGGGTAAGGGTAAGTGTTAGGTTTAGGATTAGAGTTAGGGGTAGGGTTAGGGTTAGGGTAAGGGCTAGTGTTAGGCTTAGGTTTAGGGTTCGTGTTAAGGTTAGGGTTAGGGTTAGGGTAAGGGTAAGGGTTAGGGTTGGGGTTAAGGCTACAGTAAGTGTTAGGGTTAGGTTTAGGGTTAGTGTTAGAGTTTGGGCAAGGGTAAGGGTTAGGGTCAGGGATAGGTTTAGGGTTAGGTTTAGGTTTAGGGTTAGGTTTAGGTTTAGGGTAGGGTTAGGGTTAGGGTTAGGGTTAGGGGTTAGGTTTAGGGTTAGCGTTAGGGTTAGGGTCATGGTTAGGGAAATGGTGAGGGTTAGGTTTAGGGTAAATATTAGGGTTATGGTTAGGGTTAGTGTAAGGGTAAGGGTTAGGGTTAGGGTTTGGTTTATGGTTTGGTTAGGGTAAAGGTTAGGGTTAGGGTTAGGGTTAGTGTAAGGGTAAGGGTTAGGGTTAGGGTTAGGTTTACGGTTTTGTTAGGGTAAAGGTTAGGGTTAGGGTTAGGGTTAGGGTTAGGGTAAGGTAAGCATTAGGGGTAAGTTTAGGGTTAGGGTTAGGGATAGGGTTAGGGTAAGGTTTAGGGTTAGGGTAAGGTTTAGGTTTAGCGTTAGGGTTTGGTTTAGGTTTAGGGTTAGGCTAAGGATTAGGGTTAGCGTTAGGGTAAATGTTAGGGTTAGGATTAGGGTTAGGGTTAGCATTAAGATTAGGGTTAGAGTTAGGGTAAGGGTAAGGGTTAGGTGTTAGGGTTAGGGTTAGGGTTAGGTTTAGGGTTTGGGTTAGGGTTAGGGTTAGGGTAAGGTTTAGGGTTAGGGTTAGGGTTAGGGTAAAGGTTAGAGTTAGGGTTAGGGTTAGGTTTAATGTAGTGGTTAGGGTTTGGGTTAGGGTGAGCGTTCGGGTTAGGGTTAGGTTTAATATTATTGTTAGCTTTTCGGTTACGGTTAGGGTTAGGGTAAGGGTAAGATTTAGGGTTAGGGTTAGGGTCAGGGGATAGGGTTAGGTTTAGGGTTAGGGTTAGGGTTAGGTTTAGGTTTAGGGTTAGGGTAAGGGTAAGGGTAAGGGTTAGGTTTAGGTTTAGGGTTAGGTTTAGGGTTAGGTTTAGGGTAAGGGTAAGGGTTAGGATTAGGGTTAGGGTTAGGGTTATGTTTAGGGTTAGGTTTAGGGTTAGGGTTAGGGTTAGGGTAAGGGTAAGGGTTAGGGATAGGGTTATTCTTAGAGAAAGGGTAAGGGTTATGGTTAGGGTTAGGGATAGTGTTCGCCTTAACCTTAGGTTTAGGTTTAGCATTAGGGTTAGGGTTAGGGTAAGGATTAGTGTTAGGCTTAGGGTAAGGGTTAGGGTTAGGGTTAGGGTTAGGGTTAGGGTTAGAGTTAGTATTAAGTTTAGGGTTAGGTTTTGGGTAAGCATAAGGGTTAGGGTTAGGATTAGGGTTAGTATTAAGTGTCATTGTTAAGGTTAGGGTTAGAGTTAGGTTTTGGGTTAGGGTTAGAGTAAGGGTAAGGGTTAGGGTGAGGGTTAGGGTTTGGTTTAGGGTTAGGGTTAGGATAAGGGTAAGGGTTAGGGTTAGGGTTAGGGTTAAGTTTAGGGTTAGGGTTAGGGTTAGTGTTAGGTTTAGGGTTAGGATTAGGGTTAGGGTAAGGGTTAGGTTTAGGGATATGGTAAGGTTAAGGGTTAGGGTTAGGGTTAGAGTTAGGTTTAGGTTTAGGGTTAGGGTTAGGGTGAGGGTAAGGGTAAGGTTTAGAGTTAGGGTTAGGTTTAGTTTTAGGGAAAGGGTAAGGGTTAGGGTTAGGGTTAGCTTTAGGGTAAGGGTTAGGGTTAGGGTTAGGTTCCGGGTTAGCATTAAGGTTATGTTTAGGTTTAGGGTAAGGGTAAGGGTTAGGGTAAGGGTTAGAGTTAGGGTTAGAGTTAGGGGTAGGGTTAGGTTTAGGGTTAGGGTTAGGGTTAGGGTTAGGGTAAGGGTAATGGTTAGGGTTAGTGTTGGTGTTAGGGGTAGGGTTAGGGTAAGGGTTAGGGTTATAGATAGGGGTTAGGATTAGGGTTAGGGTTAGGGTTAGCATTAAGGTTAGGGTTAGGGTTAGGGTTATGGTAAGGTTTAGGGTTAGGGTTAGGGTTAGGGTTAGGGTTATGGTAAGGTTAAGGGTTAGTGTTAGGGTAAGGGTTAGGGTTAGGGTTAGGGTAAGGGTTAGGGTTAGGGTTTGGGTTAGGGTTAGGGTTAGGGTTATGGTAAGGTTTAGGGTTAGGGTTAGTGTTAGGGTAAGGGTTAGGGTTATGGTAAGGGTAAGGGTTAGTGTTAGGGTTAGGGTTAGGGTAAGGGTTAGGGTTAGGGTTAGGGTTAGGGTTACGGTTTGGGTTAGGCTTAGGGTTTGGGTAAGAGTTAGGGTAAGGGTTAGGGTTAGGGTAAGGGTCAGTGTTAGGTTTAGGGTTAGGGTTACATTTAGGGTTACGTTTAGGGTTAGGGTAAGGGTTAGGTTTAGGGTTAGGTTTCGGGTTCGGATTAAGGTTAGGGTTAGGGTTAGGGTAAGGATAAGGGTTAGGGTTGGGGTTAGGGTTACAGTAAGTGTTAGGGTTAGGTTTAGGGTTAGGGTTAGGGTTAGGTTTAGGGTAAGGATTAGGGTTAGAGTTAGGGTTTTCGTTAGGGTAAGTGTTAGGGTTAGGGTTAGCATTAAGTTTAGGGTTAGTGGTAAGGTTAGGGTTAGGGTTAGGATAAAGGTAAGGGTTAGGGTTAGGGTGTGGTTTAGTGATAAGGTTAGGGTTAGGGTTAGGATTAGGTTTAGGGTTATGGTAAGGGTAAGGGTTAGGGGTTAGGGATAGGGTTAGGTTTAGGTTTAGGGTTAGGGTTAGGGTAAGGTTAAGGGTTAGGGTTAGGGTTAATGTTAGGTTAGGGTTAGGATTAGGGTTAGGGTTAGGGTTAGGGATAGGGTTAAGGTTAGTGTTAGTTTAGGGAAAGGGTAAGGGTTAGGGTTTGGGTTAAGGTTAGGTTTAGGGTAAGGTTAAGGTTATGGTAAGGGTTAGGTTCAGGGTTAGCATTAAGGTTATGTTTAGGTTTAGGGTAAGGGTAAGAGTTAGGGTTAGGGTTAGAGTTAGGGTAAGGGTAAGGGTTAAGGTTAGTGTTAGGGTTAGGGTAGTGTAAAGGTTAGGTTTAGGGATAGGGGTTAGGGTTAGGGTTAGGGTTAGGGTTAGCATTAAGGTTAGGGTTAGGGTTAGGATTAGGGTTAGGTTTAGGGTAAGGTTAAGGGTTAGGGTTAGGTTTAGTGTTAGGGTTAGAGTTAGGGTAAGGGTTAGGGTTAGGATTAGGGTAAGGGTTAGGGTTGGGGTTACGTGTTAGTGTTTGGGTTAGGGTGAAGGTTAGGGTTAGGGTTAGGGTTAGAGTTAGGGTAAGGGTAAGTGTTAGGGTTAAGGTTAGGGTTAGCGTTAGGGTAAGGGTAAGTGTTAGGGTTAGGGTTAGGGTGAAGTTTAGGGTTAGGGTTAGCGTTAGAGTTAGGGTAAGGGTAAGTGTTAGGGTTAAGGTTAGAGTTAGGGTTAGGGTTAGGGTTAGGGTTAGGGTTAGGGTAAGGGTAAGGGTTAGGGTTAGGTTTAGGTTTAGGGTTATGGTTAGGGTCAGGGTTAGGTTTAGGGTTAGAGTTAGGGTTAGGGTTAATGTGAAGGTTAGGGTTAGGTTTATGGTTAAAGTTAGGGTTAGGGTCAGGTTTAGAGTTAGGGTAAGGGTAAGGGTAAGTATTAGTGTTGAGGTTAGGGTTAGGGTTAGTGTTAGGGTTAGGATTAGGGTTAGGGTAAGGGTAAGGGTAAGGGTTAGTCTTAGTGTTAAGGTTAGGGTAAGGGTTAGGGTTAGGATTAGGGTTAGAGTTACGGTTAGGTTTAAGGTTAGGGTTTGGGTTAGGGAAAGGAGAAGGGTTAGGGTTAGGGTTAGGTTCAGTGTTAGCATTAAGGTTATGTTTAGGTTTAGGGTAAGGGTTAGGGTTTGGGTTAGGTGTTAGGGTTAGGGTTAGGGTTAGAGTTAGGGTAAGGGTTAGGGTTAGGGTAAGGTTAAAGTTAGGGCTAGGGACAGGTTTACGGTAAGCGTTAGCGTTATGGGTTAGGGTTAGGGTTAGTGTTAGGGTAAGGGTTACGGTTAGGGTTTGGGTTAGGGTTATGTTTAGGGTAAGGTTTAGGGTTAGGGTTAGGTTTTGGGTTAGGTTTAGGGTTAGGGTAGGAGTTAGGTTTAGGGTTAGTGTTAGGGTAAGGGTAAGGGTTAGGGTTAGGGTTTGGGTTAGGTTTAGGGTTAGGGTAGGAGTTAAGGTTACGGTTAGTATTAGGGTAAGGGTTAGGGTTAGGGTTAGGGTTAGGTGTTAGGGTTAGGGTTAGTGTTAGAGTTAGGGTAAGGTTTAGGTTTAGGGTAAGGGTAAGGGTTAGGTTTAGGGATAGGGTTAGGTTTAGTTTTAGGGTTAGGGTTAGGGTAAGGTTAAGGGTTAGGGTTAGGGGTAGTGTTAGGTTTAGGGTTAGGATTAGGGTTACGTTTAGGGTTAGGTTTAGGGATATGGTAAGGTTAAGGGTTAGGGTTAGGGTCAGAAAAGGGTTAGGGTTAGGTTTAGGGTTAGGGTTAGGGTTAAGGTTAGTGTTAGGATTAGGGTGAGGGTAAGGGTAAGGGTTAGAGTTATATTAGGTTTAGGGTTAGGGAAAGGGAAAGGTTTAGGGTTAGAGTTAGGGTTAGGATAAGGTTAAGGTTATGGTTAGGGTTAGGTTCATGGTTAACATTAAGTTGATGTTTAGGTTTAGGGCAAGGGTAAGGGTTAGGGTTAGGGTTATCATTAGGGTTAGGGTTAGCGGTGGGGTTAGGTTTAGGTTTAGGGTTAGGGTAAGGGTAATGGTTAGGGTTAGTGTTAGTGTTAGGGTTAGGGTTAGGGTAAGGGTTAGGGTTAGGGATAGGGTTTAGGGTTAGGGTAAGTGTTAGGGTTAGCATTAAGATTAGGGTTAGGGTTAGGTTTAGGTTTAGGGTTAATGTAAGGTTAAGGGTTAGGGTTATGGTTAGGGTTAGTGTTAGGTTTAGGGTTAGGGTAAGGGTTAGGTTTAGGGTTAGGTTTAGAGTAATGGTTAGGGTTAGGGTTAGGTTTTAGGGTTAGGGTTAGGGTTAGGTGTTAGGGTTAAGGTTAGGGTTAGGGTTAGGGTAAGGAAAAGGGTTTGGGTTAGGGTTAGGGTTAGGGTAAGGGTAAGGGTTAGGGTTTGGCTTAGGGTTAGGGTTAGGGTAAGGGTAAGGGTTAGGGTTAGGGTTAGGGTTAGCGTTAGGTTTAGAGTTAGGGTTAGGGTTAGCATTAAGGTTAGGGTTAGGGTTAGGGTTAGGGTAAAGGTAAGGGTTAGGGTCAGGGTTAGGGTTAGGGTCAGGGGTTAGGGTTAGGGTTAGGGTTGGGGTTAGGTTTAGAGTTAGGGTTAGGGTAAGGGTAAGGGTTAGGGTTAGGTTTAGGGTTGGGGTTAAGGTTAGGGTTAGGGTTAGGGTAAGGGTAAGGGATAGGGTTGGGGTTAGGGTTATGGTAAGTGTTAGGGTTAGGTTTACGGTTAGGGTTAGAGTTTGGGGAAGGGTAAGGGTTCGGGTCAGGGTTAGGGTTAGTGTTAGGGTTAGGTTTAGGTTTAGTGTTAGGGCAGCGTTAGGGCTAGGGTTAGGGTTAGGGGTTAGGTTTAGGGTTAGCCTAGGTATAGGGGCAGAGTTACAGTAAGGGTAAGGGTTAAGGTTAGGGTTATGATTAGGTTTAGGGTTAGTGTAAGGATAAGGTTTAGGGTTATTGTTAGGGTTCGGTGTTAGGGTTAGGGTTAGGGTTAGGGTTAAGGTAATGCTTACGGTTAGGGTTACGGTTAGGGTTAGGTTTAGGGTAAGGGTAAGTGTAAGTTTTAGGGTTAGGTTTAGGATTAGGGTTGGGGTAAGGGTAGGGCTTAGGATTAGGGTTAGGGTTAGGGTTAGGGTTAGGTTAAGGGTAAGGGTTAGGTTTAGGGTTAGGATAAGGGTAAGATTAGGGTTAGGATTAGGGTTAGGGTTAGGGGTTAGGGTTTGGGTTACGGTAAGGGTAAGGGTTAGGGTTAGGTTTAGGTTAGGTTTAGGGGTTAGTTTAAGGGTAAGGTTTAGGGTTAGTGTTAGGGTTCGGGTTAGGTTTAGGGCTAGGATTAGGTTTAGGATTATGGTTAGGGTTAGGGTAAGGGTAAGGGTTAGGGTTATGTTTAGGGTTATGGGTTAGGGTTAGGGTTAGGGGTTCGAGTTAGGGTTAGGGTTAGGGTTAAGGTAACGGTAAGGGTTAGGGTTAGGTTTAGGGTTAGGGTTAGGTTTACGGTAAGGGTAAGGTTTAATGTTAGGGTTAGGGTTAGGTTTAGTGTAAGGGTAACGGTTAGGGTTAGGGTTAGGGTTAGGGTTAGGGATAGGGAAAGCGTAAGGGTTAGGGTTAATGTTAGGGTAAGGGTAAGGGTTAGGGTTAGGGTTAGGGTTAGGGTTAGGTTTAGGGTTAGGGTTAGGGTAAGGGTAAGGCTTAGGGTAGGGTTAGTGTTAGGGTTAGCGTTAAGGTTAGGGTTAGGGTTAGGGTAAGGGAAGGATTAGGGTTAGGATGAGGATTAGGGGTTAGTGTAGGGTTATGGTTAGGGTTAGGGTAAATGTTAGGGTTAGGGTTAGGGTTAGGGTTACTGTTAGGGTTAGTGTAATGGTTTGGGTTAGGGTTAGGGTCAGGTTTAGGGTTAGGGTTAGGGTTAGGGTTAGGATTAGGTTTAGGTTTATGGGTTAGGTTAGGGTTAGGGTTAGGGTAAGGGTAAGGTTAAGGGTTGGGCTTATAGTTATGGTTAGGGTTAGCGTTAGGTTTAGGGTTAGGGTAAGAATTAGGGTTAGGGTTAGGGTGAGAGTAAGGGTTAGGTTTACGGTTAGGGGTATGGTTAACATTAAGGTTAGGGTTAGGGTTAGTGTCAGGGAAAGGGTTAGGGTAAAGTTTAGGGTTAGGGATAGGTTTAGTGTAAGGATAAGTGTTAGGGTTAGGGTTAGGGTTAGGGTAAGGGTTAGGGTTACGGTCAGGGTTAGAGTTAGGTTTAGGTTTAGGGTTAGGGTTAGGGTTAGGGTAAGGGTACGGATAAGGGTTAGGGTTAGGGTAAGGGTAAGGGTTAGTGTTAGGGTTAGTTTAAGGGTAAGGGTTAGGATTAGTGTTAGGGTTAGGGTTAGGGTTAGGGTTATTGTATGGGAAAAGGTTAGGGTTAGTGTTAGGGTTAGGTTTAGAGTTAGGGTAAGGGTTCGGGTTCGGGTTAGGGTTAGGGTTAGGTTTAGGGATAGGGTAAAAGTTAGGGTTAGGGTTGGGGTAGGATAAGGGTAAGGGTTAGGGTTAAGGTTTGGGTTAGGGTTAGGGATAGGGTTAGGGTAAGGGTCAGGATTAGGGTAAGGGTTAGGTTTAGGGTTAGGGTTAGGTTAGGGTTAGGGTTAGGTTTAGGTTTAGGGTTAGGGTTAGGGTAAAGGTTAGGGTTACGTTTAGGGTTAGGTTAGGGGTAAGTATTAGATTTAGGGTTAGGGTTAGGGTTAGGGGTTAGTGTTAGGGATAGGGTTAGGGTAAGGGTTCGGGTTTCGGTCAGGTTAGAGTAAGGGTAAGTATTAGGGTTAGGCTTAGGTTTAGGGTTGGGGTAAGGGTAAGGGTGAGGGTTAGGTTAGCGTTAGGGGTAGGGTTAGGTTTAGGTTTAGGGTTAGGGTTAGGGTAAGGGACAGTGTTAGGGTTAGGGTTAGGGTAGTTTTGAGGTTATGATAAGGGTAAGGGTTAGGGTTAGGGCTGGGGTTAGGGGTTAGGGTTAGGGTTAAGGTTAGATTTAGGGTTTGGGTTAGGGTTAGGGTTACGGTAAGTGTTAGGGTTAGGGTTAGGGTTAGGGTAAAAGTTAGGGTTAGAGTTAGGGTTAGGGTAAGAGTTAGGGTTAGGGTTAGGTGTTAGGGTTAGGGTTAGGGTTAGAGTTAGGGTAAGGGTTAGGGTTAGGGTAAGGGTACGGGTTAGGTTTAGGGATAGGGTACGGTAAGGGTTAGCGTTAGGGGTTAGGGTTAGGGTTAGTGTTAGGGTAAGGGTTAGGGTTAGGGTTTGGGTTAGGGTTATGGTTAGGGTAAGGGTTAGGGTTAGGGTTAGGGTGTGGGTTATGTTTAGGGTTAGGGTAGGAGTTAGGGTTAGGGTTAGAGTTAGGGTAAGGGTTAGGGTTAGGGTTAGGGTAAGGGTTAGGGTTAGGGTTAGGTGTTAGGGTTAGGGCTAGGGTTAGGGTAAGGGTAAGGGTTAGGGTTAGGGTTAGGTTTAGTTTAAGGCTAAGGGTTAGGGTTAGGGTTAGGGTTAGGGTTAGGTGTTATGGTTAGGGTTAGGGTAAGGGTAAGAGTTAGGGTTAGGGTTAGGGTTAGGGTTAGAGTAAGGGTAAGTGTTAGGTTTAGGGTTAGGGTTAGGGTTAGGTTTAGTGTTAGGGTAAGGGTTAGGGTTGGGGTTAAGGCTACTGTAAGTGTTAGGGTTAGGTTTAGGGTTAGTGTTAGAGTTTGGGGAAGGGTAAAGTTAGGGTCAGGGTTAGGGTTAGGGTTAGGGTTATGTTTAGGGTTAGGTTTAGGGTTAGGGTAGGGTTAGGGTTAGGGTTAGGGTTAGGGGTTAGGTTTAGGGTTAGCGTTAGGGTTAGGGTCATGGTTAGGGTAATGGTGAGGGTTAGGCTTAGGGTAAATGTTAGGGTTAGGGTTAGGGTTAGTGTAAGGGTTATTGTTAGGGTTAGGGTTAGGTTTAGGGTTAGGGTTAGGTTTAGGGTTCGGGAAAATTTAGGGTTAGGGTTAGGGTTAGGGTTAGGTTAAGGTAAGCGTTAGGGGTAAGTTTAGGGTTAGGGATAGGGTAAGGGTTAGGGTTAGGGTTAGGGTGTGGGTTATGTTTAGGGTTAGGGTAGGAGTTAGGGTTAGGGTTAGAGTTAGGGTAAGGGTTAGGGTTAGGGTTAGGGTAAGGGTTAGGGTTAGGGTTAGGTGTTAGGGTTAGGGCTAGGGTTAGGGTAAGGGTAAGGGTTAGGGTTAGGGTTAGGTTTAGTTTAAGGCTAAGGGTTAGGGTTAGGGTTAGGGTTAGGGTTAGGTGTTATGGTTAGGGTTAGGGTAAGGGTAAGAGTTAGGGTTAGGGTTAGGGTTAGGGTTAGAGTAAGGGTAAGTGTTAGGTTTAGGGTTAGGGTTAGGGTTAGGTTTAGTGTTAGGGTAAGGGTTAGGGTTGGGGTTAAGGCTACTGTAAGTGTTAGGGTTAGGTTTAGGGTTAGTGTTAGAGTTTGGGGAAGGGTAAAGTTAGGGTCAGGGTTAGGGTTAGGGTTAGGGTTATGTTTAGGGTTAGGTTTAGGGTTAGGGTAGGGTTAGGGTTAGGGTTAGGGTTAGGGGTTAGGTTTAGGGTTAGCGTTAGGGTTAGGGTCATGGTTAGGGTAATGGTGAGGGTTAGGCTTAGGGTAAATGTTAGGGTTAGGGTTAGGGTTAGTGTAAGGGTTATTGTTAGGGTTAGGGTTAGGTTTAGGGTTAGGGTTAGGTTTAGGGTTCGGGAAAATTTAGGGTTAGGGTTAGGGTTAGGGTTAGGTTAAGGTAAGCGTTAGGGGTAAGTTTAGGGTTAGGGATAGGGTTAGGGTAAGGTTTAGGGTTAGGGTAAGATTTAGGTTTAGGGTTAGGGTTAGGTTTAGGTTTAGGGTTAGGCTAAGGATTAGGGTTAGGGTTAGGGTAAATGTTAGGGTTATGGTTAGGGTTAGCATTAAGATTAGGGTTAGGGTTAGGGTAAGGGTAAGGGTTAGGTGTTAAGGTTAGGGTTAGTTTTAGGGTTTGGGTTAGGGTTAGGGTTAGGGTAAGGGTTAGGGTTAGGGTTAGGGTTAGGGTAAAGTTAGGGTTAGGGTTAGGGTTAGGGTTAGGTTTAATGTAGTGGTTACGGTTTGGGTTAAGGTGAGGGTTCTGGTAAGGGTTAGGTTTAATGTTAGTGTTAGCTTTTAGGTTACGGTTAGGGTTAGGGTAAGGATAAGGGTTAGGGTTAGGGTTATGGTTAGGGTCAGGGGATAGGGTTAGGGTTAAGGTTAGGGTTAGGGTTAGGTTTAGGGTTAGGGTTAGGGTAAGGGTAAGGTTAAGGTTTAGGTTTAGGTTTAGCGTTAGGTTTAGGGTAAGGGTAAGGGTTAGGATTAGGGTTAGGTTTAGGGTTAGGGTTATGGTTAGGGTTAGGTTTAGGGTTAGGGTTAGTGTTAGGGTAAGGGTAAGGGTTAGGGATAGGGTTAGGCTTAGAGAAAGAGTAAGGGTTATGGTTAGGGTTAGTGTTCGCCTTAACCTTAGGGTTAGGGTTATGATTAGGGTTAGGGTTAGGGTAAGGATTAGTGTTAGGGTTAGGGTAAGGGTTAGGGTTAGTGTTTGGGTTACGGTTAGCATTAAGTTTAGGGTTAGGTTTAGGGTAAGGGTAAGGGTTAGGGTTAGGATTAGGGTTAGGGTTAGGGGTTATTGTTCAGGTTAGGGTTAGGGTGAGGTTTAGGGTTAGGGTTAGGATAAGGGTAAGGGTTAGGGTTAGGGTTAGGGTTAAGGTTAGGTTTAGGGTTAGGGTTAGTGTTAGGTTTAGGGTTCGGATTAGGGTTAGGGATAGGGTTAGGTTTAGGGATATGGTAAGGTTAAGGGTTAGGGTTAGGGTTAGAGTTAGGTTTAGGTTTAGGGTTAGGGTTAGGGTGAGGGTAAGGGTAAGGGTTAGAAGGGTTAGGGTTAGGGTGAGGGTAAGGGTAAGGGTTAGAGTTAGGTTTAGGTTTAGGGTTAGGGAAAGGGTAAGGGTTAGGGTTAGGGTTAGCTCTAGGGTAAGGGTTAGGTTTAGGTTCCGGGTTAGCATTAAGGTTATGTTTAGGTTTAGGGTAAGGGTAAGGGTTAGGGTTAGGGTTAGAGTTAGGGTAAGGGTAAGGGTTAAGGTTAGTATTAGTGTTAGGGTTAGGGTTAGTGTAAAGGTTAGGTTTAGGGATAGGGGTTAGGGTTATGGTTAGGGTTAGGGTTAGCATTAAGGTTAGGGTTAGGGTTAGGATTAGGGTTAGGGTTAGGGTAAGGTTAAGGTTTAGGGTTAGATTTAGTGTTAGGGTTAGAGTTAGGGTGAAGGTTAGGGTTAGGGTTAGGGTTAGAGTTAGGGTAAGGGTAAGTGTTAGGGTTAAGGTTAGGGTTAGGGTTAGGTTTAGGGTTAGGGTAAGGTTAAGGGTTAGGGTTAGGGTTAGGTTTAGGGTTATGGTTAGGGTCAGGGTTAGGTTTAGGGTTAGAGTTAGGGTTAGGGTTAATCTGAAGGTTAGGGTTAGGTTTAGGGTTAAAGTTAGGGTTAGGGTCAGGGTTAGAGTTAGGGTAAGGGTAAGGGTAAGTGTTAGTGTTGAGGTTAGGGTTAGGGTTAGGGTTAGGGTTAGGATTAGGTTTAGGGTAAGGGTAAGGGTAAGGGTTAGGGTTATTGTTAAGGTTAGGGTAAGGGTTAGGGTTAGGATCAGGGTTAGGTTTAGGGTTAGGGGTTAGAGTTAGGTTTAGTTTTAGGGCTAGGTTTAGGATTATTGTTAGGGTAAGGGTAAGGGTAAGGGTTAGGGTTAGGGTTAGAGTTAGGGTTAGAGTTTGGGGTAGGGTTAGGGTTAGGGTTAGGGTTAGGGTAAGGGTAATGGTTAGGGTTAGTGTTAGTGTTAGGGTTAGGTTTAGGGTAAGGGTTAGCGTTAGGGATAGGGGTTAGGATTAGGGTTAGGGTTAGGGTTAGCATTAAGGTTAGGGTTAGGGTAAGGGTTAGGGTTAGGGTTAGGGTTAGAGTTAGGGTTAGGGTTAGGGGTAGGTTAGGGTTAGGTTTAGGGTTAGGGTTAGGGTAAGGGTAATGGTTAGGGTTAGTGTTAGTGTTAGGTTTAGGGTTAGGGTAAGGGTTAGGGTTAGGGATAGGGGTTAGGGTTAGGTTAGGGTTAGGGTTAGCATTAAGGTTAGGGTTAGAGTTAGGATTAGGGTTAGAGTTAGGGTTAGGGTAAGGTTAAGGGTTACGGTTAGGGTTAGTGTTAGGGTTAGGGTTAGGGTAAGGGTTAGGGTTAGTGTTAGGGTTAGGTGTTAGGATTAGGGTTAGGGTTAGGGTAAGGGTTAGCTTTAGGGTTAGGCTTAAGGTAAGGGTAAGGTTTAGGGTTAGGGTTAGGGTTAGGGTTAGGTGTTAGGGTTAGCGTTAGTGTTAGGGTTAGGGTAAGGGTAAGGGTTAGGGTTAGGGTTAGGGTAAGGGTAAGGTTTAGGGTTAGTCTTAGGGTTAGGGTTAGGGTTAGGGTTGGGGTTAAGGTTAGGGTTAGCATTAGGGTAAGGGTAAGGTTTAGGGTTAGGGTTAGGGTGAAGCTTAGGGTTACAGTTAAGGTTAGAGTTAGGGTAAGGGTAAATGTTAGGGTTAAGTTTAGGGTTAGGGTTAGGGTTAGGATTAGGGTTAGGGTAAGGGTAAGGGTTAGAGTTGGTGTTAAGGTTAGGGTAAGGGTTAGGGTTAGGGTTAGGGTTAGGGGTTAGGGTTAGGGTTAGGATTAGGTTTAAGGTTATGGTTAGGGTTAGGGTTAGGTTTAGGGTTAGGGTTAGTGTGAAGGTTCGGGTTAGTGTTAGGGTTAAAGTTAGGGTAAGGGTAAGTGTTAGGGTTAAGGTTAGGGTTAGGGTTAGGGTTAGGGTTAGGGTAAGGGTAAGGGTTAGGGTTATTGTTAAGTTTAGGGTAAGGGTTAGGGTTAGGGTTAGGGTTAGGGGTTAGGGTTAGGATTAGGGTTAGGGCTAGGTTTAGCGTTATGGTTAGGGTAAGGGCAAGGGTTAGGGTTAGGGTTATGGTTAGGATTAGGGTAAGGGTTTGGGTAAGGGTAAGGGTTAGGGTTAGGTTTACAGTTAGGGATAGGTTTAAGGTTAGGGTTAGGGTTAGGGGAAGGGTTAGGGTTAGGGTTAGGGTTAGTGTTAAGGTTAGGGTAAGGGTTAGGGTTAGGGTTAGGGTTAGGTTCAGAGTTAGCATTAAGATTGTGTTTAGGTTTAGGGTAAGGGTAAGAGTTAGGGTTAGGGTTAGGTGTTAGGGTCAGGGTTAGTGTTAGAGTTAGGGTAAGGGTTAGGGTTAGGTAAGGGTAAGGGTTAGGGTTAGGGATAGTGTTAGGTTTAGGATTAGGTTTAGGGTAAGGGTTAGGGTAAGGTTAAGGTTTAGGTTTAGGGTTAGTGTTAGATTTAGGGTTAGGATTAGGGTTAGGGTTAGGGTTAGGGTTAGGGATATGGTAAGGTTAAGGGTTAGGGTTAGGTTTAGGTTTAGGTTTAGGTTTAGGGTTAGGGTCAGGGTGAGGGAAAGGGTTAGGGTTAGTGCTGGGGTGAGGGTTAGGGTTAAGGTTAGTGTTAGGGTTAGGGGGGGTAAGGGCAAGGGTTAGTGTTATGTTAGGTTTAGGGTTAGGGAAAGGGTAAGGCTTAGGGTTAGGGTTAGGGTAAGGTTAAGGTTTCGGTTAGGGTTAGGTTCAGGGTGAGCATTAAGGTTATGTTTAGGTTTAGGGTAAGGGTAACGGTTAGGGTTAGGGTTAGAGTTAGGGTTAGGGTTAGGGTTAGGGTTAGGGTTAGGTTTACGGTTAGGGTAAGGTTATTGGCTAGGGATAGTGTTTGTGTTAGGGTTAGGGTTAGGGTAAGGGTTAGGGTTAGGGATAGGGGTTAAGGTTAGGGTTAGGTTTAGGGTTAGCCTTAAGGTTAGGGTTAGGGCTAGGATTAGGTTTAGGGTTAGGGTTAGGGTAACGGTTAGGGTTAGGTTTAGGTGTTAGGGTTAGGGTTAGGGTTAGGTGTTAGGGTTAGGGTTAGGTTTAGGGTTAGGGTAAGGGTAAGGGTTAGTGTTAGGTTTAGGGTTAGGGTAAGGGTTAGTGTTAGGCTTAGGTTTAGGGTTCGGGTTAAGGTTAGGGGTAGGGTTAGGGTAAGGGTAAGGGTTAGGGTTGGGGTTAAGGCTACGGTAAGTCTTAGGGTTAGGTTTAGGGTTAGTGTTAGAGTTTGGGGAAGGGTAAGGGTTAGGGTCAGGGATAGGGTTAGGGTTAGGGTTAGGTTTATGGTTAGGTTTAGGGTTAGTTTAGGGTTAGGGTTAGGGTTAGGGTTAGGGGTTATGTTTAGTGTTAATGTTAGGGTTAGGGTCATGGTTAGGGAAATGGTGAGGGTTAGGGTTAGGGTAAATATTATGGTTAGGGTTAGGTTAGTGTAAGGGTAAGGGTTAGGGTTAGGGTTAGGTTTAGGGTTTGGTTAGGGTAAAGGTTAGGGTTAGGGTTAGGGTTAGGGTTAGGGTAAGGTAAGCGTTAGGGGTAAGTTTAGGGTTAGGGTTAGGGATAGGGTTAGGGTAAGGTTTAGGGTTAGGGTAAGGTTTAGGTTTAGTGTTAGGGTTTGGTTTAGGTTTAGGGTTAGGCTAAGGATTAGGGTTAGCGTTAGGGTAAATGTTAGGGTTAGGGTTAGGGTTAGGGTTAGCATTAAGATTAGGGTTAGTGTTAGGGTAAGGGTACGGGTTAGGTGTTAGGGTTAGGGTTAGGGTTAGGTTTAGGGTTTGGGTTAGGGTTAGCGTTAGGGTAAGGGTTAGGGTTAGGGTTAGGGATAGGGTAAAGGTTAGGATTAGGGTTAGGGTTAGGTTTAATGTAGTGGTTAGGGTTTGGGTTAGGGTGAGGGTTCGGGTAAGGGTTAGGTTTAATGTTTGTGTTAACTTTTCGGTTACGGTTAGGGTTAGGGTAAGGTTAAGGTTTAGGTTTAGGGTTAGGGTTAGGGTCAGGGGATAGAGTTAGGGTTAGGGTTAGGTTTAGGGTTAGGGTTAGGGTAATGGTAAGGATTAGGTTTAGGTTTAGCGTTAGGTTTAGGGTTAGGCTTAGGGTAAGGGTAAGGGTTAGGATTAGGGTTAGGGTTAGGGTTATGGTTAGGGTTAGGTTTAGGGTTGGGGTTAGGGTTAGGGTAAGGGTAAGGGTTAGGGATAGGGTTAGGCTTAGAGAAAGGGTAAGGGTTATGGTTAGGGTTAGGGTTAGTGTTAGCCTTAACCTTAGGGTTAGGGTTAGGATTAGGGTTAGGGTTAGGGTAAGGATTAGTGTTAGGGTTAGTGTAAGGGTTAGGGTTAGGGTTAGGGTTAGGGTTAGCATTAATTTTAGGGTTAGGTTTAGGGTAAGGGTAAGGGTTAGGGTTAGGATTAGGGTTAGGGTTAGGGGTCATTGTTAAGGTTAGGGTTAGAGTTAGGTTTTGGTTTAGGGTTAAAGTAAGGGTAAGGTTTAGGGTGAGGGTTAGGGTTAGGTTTAGGGTTAGGGTTAGGATTAGGGTAAGGGTTAGGGTTAGTGTTAGGGTTAGTGTTAAGTTTAGGGTTAGGATTAGGGTTAGGGTTAGGGTTAGGTTTAGGGATATGGTAAGGTTAAGGGTTAGGGTTAGGGTTAGAGTTAGGTTTAGGTTTAGGGTTAGGGTTAGGGTGAGGGTAAGGGTAAGTGTTAGAATTAGGGTTAGGTTTAGGGTTAGGGAAAGGGTAAGGGTTAGGTTTAGGATTAGCTTTATGGTAAGGGTTACGGTTAGGGTTAGGTTCCGGGTTAGCATTAAGGTTATGTTTAGGTTTAGGGTAAGGGTAAGGGTTAGGGTAAGGGTTAGAGTTAGGGTTAGAGTTAGGGGTAGGGTTAGGGTTAGGTTTAGGGTTAGGGTTAGGGTAAGGGTAATGGTTAGGGTTAGTGTTAGTGTTAGGGTTAGGGTTAGGGTAAGGGTTAGGGTTAGGGATAGGGGTTAGGATTAGGGGTAGGGTTAGGGTTAGCATTAAGGTTAGGGTTAGGGTTAGGGTAAGGTTTAGGGTTTTGGTTAGGGTAAGTTTTAGGGTTAGGGTTGGTTGTTATGGTTAGGGTTAGGGTTAGAGTTAGGGTAAGGGTTAGGGTTATGGTAAGGGTAAGGGTTAGGGTTAGGGTTATGGTTAGGGTAAGGGTTAGGGTTAGGGGTTAGGGTTAGGGTAAGGGTTAGGGTTAGGGTTTTGTTTATGGTTAGGGTTAGGGTAAGGGTTAGGGTTAGGGTTAGGGTTATGTTTAGGGTAAGGGTAAGTGTTAGGTTTAGGATTAGGGTTAGGGTTAGGTTTAGGGTTAGGGTAAGGGTTAGTGTTAGGCTTAGGTTTAGGGTTCGGTTTAAGGTTAGGGTTAGGGTTAGGGTAAGGGTAAGGGTTAGGGTTGGGGTTAAGGCTACGGTAAGTGTTAGGGTTAGGTTTAGGGTTAGTGTTAGAGTTTGGGGAAGGGTAAGGGTTAGGGTCAGGGATAGGGTTAGGGTTAGGGTTAGGTTTAGGGTTAGGTTTAGGTTTAGGGTAGGGTTAGGGTTAGGGTTAGGGTTAGGGGTTAGGTTTAGGGTTAGCGTTAGGGTTAGGGTCATGGTTAGGGAAATGTTGAGGGTTAGTTTTAGGGTAAATATTAGGGTTAGTGTTAGTGTAAGGGTAAGGGTTAGGGTTAGGGTTAGGTTTAGGGTTTGGTTAGGGTAAAGGTTAGGGTTAGGGTTAGGGTTAGTGTAAGGGTAAGGGTTAGGGTTAGGGTTAGGTTTAGGATTTGGTTAGGGTAAAGGTTAGGGTTAGGGTTAGGGTTAGGGTTAGGGGTAAGTTTAGGGTTAGGGTTAGGGATAGGGTTAGGGTAAGGTTTAGGGTTAGGGTAAGGTTTAGGTTTAGCGTTAGGGTTTGGTTTAGGTTTAGGGTTATGCTAAGGATTAGGGTTAGCGTTAGGGTAAATGTTAGGGTTAGGGTTAGGGTTAGAGTTAGCATTAAGATTAGGGTTAGTGTTAGGGTAATGGTAAGGGTTAGGTGTTAGGGTTAGGGTTAGGGTTAGGTTTAGGGTTTGGGTTAGGGTTAGGGTTAGGGTTAGGGTTAGGGTAAAGGTTAGGCTTAGGGTTAGGGTTAGGGTTAGGGGTAAGTTTAGGGTTAGGGTTAGGGATAGGGTTAGTGTAAGGTTTAGGGTTAGGGTAAGGTTTAGGTTTAGCGTTAGGGTTTGGTTTAGGTTTAGGGTTATGCTAAGGATTAGGGTTAGCGTTAGGGTAAATGTTAGGGTTAGGGTTAGGGTTAGAGTTAGCATTAAGATTAGGGTTAGTGTTAGGGTAATGGTAAGGGTTAGGTGTTAGGGTTAGGGTTAGGGTTATGTTTAGGGTTTGGGTTAGGGTTAGGGTTAGGGTTAGGGTAAAGGTTAGGCTTAGGGTTAGGGTTAGGTTTAATGTAGTGGTTGGGGTTTGGGTTAGGGTGAGGGTTCGGGTAAGGGTTAGGTTTAATGTTAGTGTTAGCTTTTCGGTTTACGGTTAGGGTTAGGGTAAGGGTAAGGTTTACGGTTAGGGTTAGGGTTAGGGTTAGGTTTAGGGTTAGGGTTAGGGTAAGGTTTAGGGTTAGGTTTAGGTTTAGTGTTAGGTTTAGGGTTAGGTTTAGGGTAAGGGTAAGGGTTAGGATTAGGGTTATGGTTAGGGTTATGGTTAGGGTAAGGTTTAGGTTTAGGGTTAGGGTTAGGGTAAGGGTAAGGGTTAGGGATAGGGTTAGGCTTAGAGAAAGGGTAAGGGTTATGGTTAGGGTTAGGGTTAGTGTTAGCCTTAACCTTAGGGTTAGGGTTAGGATTAGGGTTAGGGTTAGGGTAAGGATTAGTGTTAGGGTTAGGGTAAGGGTTAGGGTTAGGGTTAGGGTTAGGGTTAGCATTAAGTTTAGGGTGAGGTTTAGGGTAAGGGTAAGGGTTAGGGTTAGGATTAGGTTTAGGGTTAGGGGTCATTGTTAAGGTTAGGGTTAGAGTTAGGTTTTGGGTTAGGGTTAGAGTAAGGTAAGGGTTAGGGTGACGGTTAGGGTTAGGTTTAGGGTTAGGGTTAGGATAAGGGTAAGGGTTAGGGTTAGGGTTAGGGTTAAGTTTAGGGTTAGGGTTAGGGTTAGTGTTAGGTTTAGGGTTAGGATAAGGGTTAGGGTTAGGGTTAGGTTTAGGGATATCGTAAGGTTAAGGGTTAGAGTTAGGGTTAGAGTTAGGTTTAGGGTTAGGGATAGGGATAGGGTGAGGGTAAGGGTAAGGGTTTGAATTAGGGTTAGGTTTAGGGTTAGGGAAAGGGTAAGGGTTAGGGTTAGGGTTAGCTTTAGGGTAAGGGTTAGGGTTAGGGTTAGGTTCCGGGTTAGCATTAAGGTTATGTTTAGGTTTAGGGTAAGGGTAAGGGTTAGGGTTAGGGTTAGAGTTAGGGTTAGAGTTAGGGGTAGGGTTAGGGTTAGGTTTATGGTTAGGGTTAGGGTAAGGGTAATGGTTAGGGTTAGTGTTAGTGTTAGTGTTAGGGTTAGGGTTAGGGTAAGGGTTAGGGTTAGGGATAGGGGTTAGGATTAGGGTTAGGGTTAGGGTTAGCATTAAGGTTAGGCTTAGGGTTAGGGTTAGGGTAAGGTTTAGGGTTTTGGTTAGGGTAAGTTTTAGGGTTAGGGTTGGTTGTTAGGGTTAGGGTTAGGGTGAGAGTTAGGGTAAGGGTTAGGGTTATGGTAAGGGTAAGGGTTAGGGTTAGGGTTAGGGTTAGGGTAAGGGTTACGGTTAGTGGTTAGGGTTAGGGTAAGGGTTAGGGTTAGGGTTTGGGTTAGGGTTAGGGTAAGGGTTAGGGTTAGGGTTAGGGTTATGTTTAGGGTAAGGGTAAGTGTTAGGTTTAGGATTAGGGTTAGGGTTAGGGTTAGGGTTAGGGTAAGGGCTAGTGTTAGGCTTAGGTTTAGGGTTCGTGTTAAGGTTAGGGTTAGGGTTAGGGTAAGGGTAAGGGTTAGGGTTGGGGTTAAGGCTACAGTAAGTGTTAGGGTTAGGTTTAGGGTTAGTGTTAGAGTTTGGGCAAGGGTAAGGGTTAGGGTCAGGGATAGGTTTAGGGTTAGGTTTAGGTTTAGGGTTAGGTTTAGGTTTAGGGTAGGGTTAGGGTTAGGGTTAGGGTTAGGGGTTAGGTTTAGGGTTAGCGTTAGGGTTAGGGTCATGGTTAGGGAAATGGTGAGGGTTAGGTTTAGGGTAAATATTAGGGTTATGGTTAGGGTTAGTGTAAGGGTAAGGGTTAGGGTTAGGGTTTGGTTTAGGGTTTGGTTAGGGTAAAGGTTAGGGTTAGGGTTAGGGTTAGTGTAAGGGTAAGGGTTAGGGTTAGGGTTAGGTTTACGGTTTTGTTAGGGTAAAGGTTAGGGTTAGGGTTAGGGTTAGGGTTAGGGTAAGGTAAGCATTAGGGGTAAGTTTAGGGTTAGGGTTAGGGATAGGGTTAGGGTAAGGTTTAGGGTTAGGGTAAGGTTTAGGTTTAGCGTTAGGGTTTGGTTTAGGTTTAGGGTTAGGCTAAGGATTAGGGTTAGCGTTAGGGTAAATGTTAGGGTTAGGATTAGGGTTAGGGTTAGCATTAAGATTAGGGTTAGAGTTAGGGTAAGGGTAAGGGTTAGGTGTTAGGGTTAGGGTTAGGGTTAGGGTTAGGGTAAGGTTTAGGGTTAGGGTTAGGGTTAGGGTAAAGGTTAGAGTTAGGGTTAGGGTAAAGGTTAGAGTTAGGGTTAGGGTTAGGTTTAATGTAGTGGTTAGGGTTTGGGTTAGGGTGAGCGTTCGGGTTAGGGTTAGGTTTAATATTATTGTTAGCTTTTCGGTTACGGTTAGGGTTAGGGTAAGGGTAAGGTTTAGGGTTAGGGTTAGGGTCAGGGGATAGGGTTAGGTTTAGGGTTAGGGTTAGGGTTAGGTTTAGGTTTAGGGTTAGGGTAAGGGTAAGGGTAAGGGTTAGGTTTAGGTTTAGGGTTAGGTTTAGGGTTAGGTTTAGGGTAAGGGTAAGGGTTAGGATTAGGGTTAGGGTTAGGGTTATGTTTAGGGTTAGGTTTAGGGTTAGGGTTAGGGTTAGGGTAAGGGTAAGGGTTAGGGATAGGGTTATTCTTAGAGAAAGGGTAAGGGTTATGGTTAGGGTTAGGGATAGTGTTCGCCTTAACCTTAGGTTTAGGTTTAGCATTAGGGTTAGGGTTAGGGTAAGGATTAGTGTTAGGCTTAGGGTAAGGGTTAGGGTTAGGGTTAGGGTTAGGGTTAGGGTTAGAGTTAGTATTAAGTTTAGGGTTAGGTTTTGGGTAAGCGTAAGGGTTAGGGTTAGGATTAGGGTTAGTGTTAAGTGTCATTGTTAAGGTTAGGGTTAGAGTTAGGTTTTGGGTTAGGGTTAGAGTAAGGGTAAGGGTTAGGGTGAGGGTTAGGGTTTGGTTTAGGGTTAGGGTTAGGATAAGGGTAAGGGTTAGGGTTAGGGTTAGGGTTAGGGTTAAGTTTAGGGTTAGGGTTAGGGTTAGTGTTAGGTTTAGGGTTAGGATTAGGGTTAGGGTAAGGGTTAGGTTTAGGGATATGGTAAGGTTAAGGGTTAGGGTTAGGGTTAGAGTTAGGTTTAGGTTTAGGGTTAGGGTTAGGGTGAGGGTAAGGGTAAGGTTTAGAGTTAGGGTTAGGTTTAGTTTTAGGGAAAGGGTAAGGGTTAGGGTTAGGGTTAGCTTTAGGGTAAGGGTTAGGGTTAGGGTTAGGTTCCGGGTTAGCATTAAGGTTATGTTTAGGTTTAGGGTAAGGGTAAGGGTTAGGGTAAGGGTTAGAGTTAGGGTTAGAGTTAGGGGTAGGGTTAGGTTTAGGGTTAGGGTTAGGGTTAGGGTTAGGGTAAGGGTAATGGTTAGGGTTAGTGTTGGTGTTAGGGGTAGGGTTAGGGTAAGGGTTAGGGTTATAGATAGGGGTTAGGATTAGGGTTAGGGTTAGGGTTAGCATTAAGGTTAGGGTTAGGGTTAGGGTTATGGTAAGGTTTAGGGTTAGGGTTAGGGTTAGGGTTAGGGTTAGGGTTAGGGTTATGGTAAGGTTAAGGGTTAGTGTTAGGGTAAGGGTTAGGGTTAGGGTTAGGGTAAGGGTTAGGGTTAGGGTTTGGGTTAGGGTTAGGGTTAGGGTTATGGTAAGGTTTAGGGTTAGGGTTAGTGTTAGGGTAAGGGTTAGGGTTATGGTAAGGGTAAGGGTTAGTGTTAGGGTTAGGGTTAGGGTAAGGGTTAGGGTTAGGGTTAGGGTTAGGTTTACGGTTTGGGTTAGGCTTAGGGTTTGGGTAAGAGTTAGGGTAAGGGTTAGGGTTAGGGTAAGGGTCAGTGTTAGGGTTAGGGTTAGGGTTACGTTTAGGGTTACGTTTAGGGTTAGGGTAAGGGTTAGGTTTAGGGTTAGGTTTCGGGTTCGGATTAAGGTTAGGGTTAGGGTTAGGGTAAGGATAAGGGTTAGGGTTGGGGTTAGGGTTACAGTAAGTGTTAGGGTTAGGTTTAGGGTTAGGGTTAGGGTTAGGTTTAGGGTAAGGATTAGGGTTAGAGTTAGGGTTTTCGTTAGGGTAAGTGTTAGGGTTAGGGTTAGCATTAAGTTTAGGGTTAGTGGTAAGGTTAGGGTTAGGGTTAGGATAAAGGTAAGGGTTAGGGTTAGGGTGTGGTTTAGTGATAAGGTTAGGGTTAGGGTTAGGATTAGGTTTAGGGTTATGGTAAGGGTAAGGGTTAGGGGTTAGGGATAGGGTTAGGTTTAGGTTTAGGGTTAGGGTTAGGGTAAGGTTAAGGGTTAGGGTTAGGGTTAATGTTAGGTTAGGGTTAGGATTAGGGTTAGGGTTAGGGTTAGGGATAGGGTTAAGGTTAGTGTTAGTTTAGGGAAAGGGTAAGGGTTAGGGTTTGGGTTAAGGTTAGGTTTAGGGTAAGGTTAAGGTTATGGTAAGGGTTAGGTTCAGGGTTAGCATTAAGGTTATGTTTAGGTTTAGGGTAAGGGTAAGAGTTAGGGTTAGGGTTAGAGTTAGGGTAAGGGTAAGGGTTAAGGTTAGTGTTAGGGTTAGGGTAGTGTAAAGGTTAGGTTTAGGGATAGGGGTTAGGGTTAGGGTTAGGGTTAGGGTTAGCATTAAGGTTAGGGTTAGGGTTAGGATTAGGGTTAGGTTTAGGGTAAGGTTAAGGGTTAGGGTTAGGTTTAGTGTTAGGGTTAGAGTTAGGGTAAGGGTTAGGGTTAGGATTAGGGTAAGGGTTAGGGTTAGGGTTACGTGTTAGTGTTTGGGTTAGGGTGAAGGTTAGGGTTAGGGTTAGGGTTAGAGTTAGGGTAAGGGTAAGTGTTAGGGTTAAGGTTAGGGTTAGCGTTAGGGTAAGGGTAAGTGTTAGGGTTAGGGTTAGGGTGAAGTTTAGGGTTAGGGTTAGCGTTAGAGTTAGGGTAAGGGTAAGTGTTAGGGTTAAGGTTAGAGTTAGGGTTAGGGTTAGGGTTAGGGTTAGGGTTAGGGTAAGGGTAAGGGTTAGGGTTAGGTTTAGGTTTAGGGTTATGGTTAGGGTCAGGGTTAGGTTTAGGGTTAGAGTTAGGGTTAGGGTTAATGTGAAGGTTAGGGTTAGGTTTATGGTTAAAGTTAGGGTTAGGGTCAGGTTTAGAGTTAGGGTAAGGGTAAGGGTAAGTATTAGTGTTGAGGTTAGGGTTAGGGTTAGTGTTAGGGTTAGGATTAGGGTTAGGGTAAGGGTAAGGGTAAGGGTTAGTCTTAGTGTTAAGGTTAGGGTAAGGGTTAGGGTTAGGATTAGGGTTAGAGTTACGGTTAGGTTTAAGGTTAGGGTTTGGGTTAGGGAAAGGAGAAGGGTTAGGGTTAGGGTTAGGTTCAGTGTTAGCATTAAGGTTATGTTTAGGTTTAGGGTAAGGGTTAGGGTTTGGGTTAGGTGTTAGGGTTAGGGTTAGGGTTAGAGTTAGGGTAAGGGTTAGGGTTAGGGTAAGGTTAAAGTTAGGGCTAGGGACAGGTTTACGGTAAGCGTTAGCGTTATGGGTTAGGGTTAGGGTTAGTGTTAGGGTAAGGGTTACGGTTAGGGTTTGGGTTAGGGTTATGTTTAGGGTAAGGTTTAGGGTTAGGGTTAGGTTTTGGGTTAGGTTTAGGGTTAGGGTAGGAGTTAGGTTTAGGGTTAGTGTTAGGGTAAGGGTAAGGGTTAGGGTTAGGGTTTGGGTTAGGTTTAGGGTTAGGGTAGGAGTTAAGGTTACGGTTAGTATTAGGGTAAGGGTTAGGGTTAGGGTTAGGGTTAGGTGTTAGGGTTAGGGTTAGTGTTAGAGTTAGGGTAAGGTTTAGGTTTAGGGTAAGGGTAAGGGTTAGGTTTAGGGATAGGGTTAGGTTTAGTTTTAGGGTTAGGGTTAGGGTAAGGTTAAGGGTTAGGGTTAGGGGTAGTGTTAGGTTTAGGGTTAGGATTAGGGTTACGTTTAGGGTTAGGTTTAGGGATATGGTAAGGTTAAGGGTTAGGGTTAGGGTCAGAAAAGGGTTAGGGTTAGGTTTAGGGTTAGGGTTAGGGTTAAGGTTAGTGTTAGGATTAGGGTGAGGGTAAGGGTAAGGGTTAGAGTTATATTAGGTTTAGGGTTAGGGAAAGGGAAAGGTTTAGGGTTAGGGTTAGGGTTAGGATAAGGTTAAGGTTATGGTTAGGGTTAGGTTCATGGTTAACATTAAGTTGATGTTTAGGTTTAGGGCAAGGGTAAGGGTTAGGGTTAGGGTTATCATTAGGGTTAGGGTTAGCGGTGGGGTTAGGTTTAGGTTTAGGGTTAGGGTAAGTGTTAGGGTTAGCATTAAGATTAGGGTTAGGGTTAGGTTTAGGTTTAGGGTTAATGTAAGGTTAAGGGTTAGGGTTAGGGTTAGGGTTAGTGTTAGGTTTAGGGTTAGGGTAAGGGTTAGGTTTAGGGTTAGGTTTAGAGTAATGGTTAGGGTTAGGGTTAGGTTTTAGGGTTAGGGTTAGGGTTAGGTGTTAGGGTTAAGGTTAGGGTTAGGGTTAGGGTAAGGAAAAGGGTTTGGGTTAGGGTTAGGGTTAGGGTAAGGGTAAGGGTTAGGGTTTGGCTTAGGGTTAGGGTTAGGGTAAGGGTAAGGGTTAGGGTTAGGGTTAGGGTTAGCGTTAGGTTTAGAGTTAGGGTTAGGGTTAGCATTAAGGTTAGGGTTAGGGTTAGGGTTAGGGTAAAGGTAAGGGTTAGGGTCAGGGTTAGGGTTAGGGTCAGGGGTTAGGGTTAGGGTTAGGGTTGGGGTTAGGTTTAGAGTTAGGGTTAGGGTAAGGGTAAGGGTTAGGGTTAGGTTTAGGGTTGGGGTGAAGGTTAGGGTTAGGGTTAGGGTAAGGGTAAGGGATAGGGTTGGGGTTAGGGTTATGGTAAGTGTTAGGGTTAGGTTTACGGTTAGGGTTAGAGTTTGGGGAAGGGTAAGGGTTCGGGTCAGGGTTAGGGTTAGTGTTAGGGTTAGGTTTAGGTTTAGTGTTAGGGCAGCGTTAGGGCTAGGGTTAGGGTTAGGGGTTAGGTTTAGGGTTAGCCTAGGTATAGGGGCAGAGTTACAGTAAGGGTAAGGGTTAAGGTTAGGGTTATGATTAGGTTTAGGGTTAGTGTAAGGATAAGGTTTAGGGTTATTGTTAGGGTTCGGTGTTAGGGTTAGGGTTAGGGTTAGGGTTAAGGTAATGCTTACGGTTAGGGTTACGGTTAGGGTTAGGTTTAGGGTAAGGGTAAGTGTAAGTTTTAGGGTTAGGTTTAGGATTAGGGTTGGGGTAAGGGTAGGGCTTAGGATTAGGGTTAGGGTTAGGGTTAGGGTTAGGTTAAGGGTAAGGGTTAGGTTTAGGGTTAGGATAAGGGTAAGATTAGGGTTAGGATTAGGGTTAGGGTTAGGGGTTAGGGTTTGTGTTACGGTAAGGGTAAGGGTTAGGGTTAGGTTTAGGTTAGGTTTAGGGGTTAGTTTAAGGGTAAGGTTTAGGGTTAGTGTTAGGGTTCGGGTTAGGTTTAGGGCTAGGATTAGGTTTAGGGTTATGGTTAGGGTTAGGGTAAGGGTAAGGGTTAGGGTTATGTTTAGGGTTATGGGTTAGGGTTAGGGTTAGGGGTTCGAGTTAGGGTTAGGGTTAGGGTTAAGGTAACGGTAAGGGTTAGGGTTAGGTTTAGGGTTAGGGTTAGGTTTACGGTAAGGGTAAGGTTTAATGTTAGGGTTAGGGTTAGGTTTAGTGTAAGGGTAACGGTTAGGGTTAGGGTTAGGGTTAGGGTTAGGGATAGGGAAAGCGTAAGGGTTAGGGTTAATGTTAGGGTAAGGGTAAGGGTTAGGGTTAGGGTTAGGGTTAGGGTTAGGTTTAGGGTTAGGGTTAGGGTAAGGGTAAGGGTTAGGGTAGGGTTAGTGTTAGGGTTAGCGTTAAGGTTAGGGTTAGGGTTAGGGTAAGGGAAGGATTAGGGTTAGGATGAGGATTAGGGGTTAGTGTAGGGTTATGGTTAGGGTTAGGGTAAATGTTAGGGTTAGGGTTAGGGTTAGGGTTACTGTTAGGGTTAGTGTAATGGTTTGGGTTAGGGTTAGGGTCAGGTTTAGGGTTAGGGTTAGGGTTAGGGTTAGGATTAGGTTTAGGTTTATGGGTTAGGTTAGGGTTAGGGTTAGGGTAAGGGTAAGGTTAAGGGTTGGGGTTATAGTTATGGTTAGGGTTAGCGTTAGGTTTAGGGTTAGGGTAAGAATTAGGGTTAGGGTTAGGGTGAGAGTAAGGGTTAGGTTTACGGTTAGGGGTATGGTTAACATTAAGGTTAGGGTTAGGGTTAGTGTCAGGGAAAGGGTTAGGGTAAAGTTTAGGGTTAGGGATAGGTTTAGTGTAAGGATAAGTGTTAGGGTTAGGGTTAGGGTTAGGGTAAGGGTTAGGGTTACGGTCAGGGTTAGAGTTAGGTTTAGGTTTAGGGTTAGGGTTAGGGTTAGGGTAAGGGTACGGATAAGGGTTAGGGTTAGGGTAAGGGTAAGGGTTAGTGTTAGGGTTAGTTTAAGGGTAAGGGTTAGGATTAGTGTTAGGGTTAGGGTTAGGGTTAGGGTTATTGTATGGGAAAAGGTTAGGGTTAGTGTTAGGGTTAGGTTTAGAGTTAGGATAAGGGTTCGGGTTCGGGTTAGGGTTAGGGTTAGGTTTAGGGTTAGGGTAAAAGTTAGGGTTAGGGTTGGGGTAGGATAAGGGTAAGGGTTAGGGTTAAGGTTTGGGTTAGGGTTAGGGATAGGGTTAGGGTAAGGGTCAGGATTAGGGTAAGGGTTAGGTTTAGGGTTAGGGTTAGGTTAGGGTTAGGGTTAGGTTTAGGTTTAGGGTTAGGGTTAGGGTAAAGGTTAGGGTTACGTTTAGGGTTAGGTTAGGGGTAAGTATTAGATTTAGGGTGAGGGTTAGGGTTAGGGGTTAGTGTTAGGGATAGGGTTAGGGTAAGGGTTCGGGTTTCGGTCAGGTTAGAGTAAGGGTAAGTATTAGGGTTAGGCTTAGGTTTAGGGTTGGGGTAAGGGTAAGGGTGAGGGTTAGGTTAGCGTTAGGGGTAGGGTTAGGTTTAGGTTTAGGGTTAGGGTTAGGGTAAGGGACAGTGTTAGGGTTAGGGTTAGGGTAGTTTTGAGGTTATGATAAGGGTAAGGGTTAGGGTTAGGGCTGGGGTTAGGGGTTAGGGTTAGGGTTAAGGTTAGATTTAGGGTTTGGGTTAGGGTTAGGGTTACGGTAAGTGTTAGGGTTAGGGTTAGGGTTAGGGTAAAAGTTAGGGTTAGAGTTAGGGTTAGGGTAAGAGTTAGGGTTAGGGTTAGGTGTTAGGGTTAGGGTTAGGGTTAGAGTTAGGGTAAGGGTTAGGGTTAGGGTAAGGGTACGGGTTAGGTTTAGGGATAGGGTACGGTAAGGGTTAGCGTTAGGGGTTAGGGTTAGGGTTAGTGTTAGGGTAAGGGTTAGGGTTAGGGTTTGGGTTAGGGTTATGGTTAGGGTAAGGGTTAGGGTTAGGGTTAGGGTGTGGGTTATGTTTAGGGTTAGGGTAGGAGTTAGGGTTAGGGTTAGAGTTAGGGTAAGGGTTAGGGTTAGGGTTAGGGTAAGGGTTAGGGTTAGGGTTAGGTGTTAGGGTTAGGGCTAGGGTTAGGGTAAGGGTAAGGGTTAGGGTTAGGGTTAGGTTTAGTTTAAGGGTAAGGGTTAGGGTTAGGGTTAGGGTTAGGGTTAGGTGTTATGGTTAGGGTTAGGGTAAGGGTAAGAGTTAGGGTTAGGGTTAGGGTTAGGGTTAGAGTAAGGGTAAGTGTTAGGTTTAGGGTTAGGGTTAGGGTTAGGTTTAGTGTTAGGGTAAGGGTTAGGGTTGGGGTTAAGGCTACTGTAAGTGTTAGGGTTAGGTTTAGGGTTAGTGTTAGAGTTTGGGGAAGGGTAAAGTTAGGGTCAGGGTTAGGGTTAGGGTTAGGGTTATGTTTAGGGTTAGGTTTAGGGTTAGGGTAGGGTTAGGGTTAGGGTTAGGGTTAGGGGTTAGGTTTAGGGTTAGCGTTAGGGTTAGGGTCATGGTTAGGGTAATGGTGAGGGTTAGGCTTAGGGTAAATGTTAGGGTTAGGGTTAGGGTTAGTGTAAGGGTTATTGTTAGGGTTAGGGTTAGGTTTAGGGTTAGGGTTAGGTTTAGGGTTCGGGAAAATTTAGGGTTAGGGTTAGGGTTAGGGTTAGGTTAAGGTAAGCGTTAGGGGTAAGTTTAGGGTTAGGGATAGGGTAAGGGTTAGGGTTAGGGTTAGGGTGTGGGTTATGTTTAGGGTTAGGGTAGGAGTTAGGGTTAGGGTTAGAGTTAGGGTAAGGGTTAGGGTTAGGGTTAGGGTAAGGGTTAGGGTTAGGGTTAGGTGTTAGGGTTAGGGCTAGGGTTAGGGTAAGGGTAAGGGTTAGGGTTAGGGTTAGGTTTAGTTTAAGGCTAAGGGTTAGGGTTAGGGTTAGGGTTAGGGTTAGGTGTTATGGTTAGGGTTAGGGTAAGGGTAAGAGTTAGGGTTAGGGTTAGGGTTAGGGTTAGAGTAAGGGTAAGTGTTAGGTTTAGGGTTAGGGTTAGGGTTAGGTTTAGTGTTAGGGTAAGGGTTAGGGTTGGGGTTAAGGCTACTGTAAGTGTTAGGGTTAGGTTTAGGGTTAGTGTTAGAGTTTGGGGAAGGGTAAAGTTAGGGTCAGGGTTAGGGTTAGGGTTAGGGTTATGTTTAGGGTTAGGTTTAGGGTTAGGGTAGGGTTAGGGTTAGGGTTAGGGTTAGGGGTTAGGTTTAGGGTTAGCGTTAGGGTTAGGGTCATGGTTAGGGTAATGGTGAGGGTTAGGCTTAGGGTAAATGTTAGGGTTAGGGTTAGGGTTAGTGTAAGGGTTATTGTTAGGGTTAGGGTTAGGTTTAGGGTTAGGGTTAGGTTTAGGGTTCGGGAAAATTTAGGGTTAGGGTTAGGGTTAGGGTTAGGTTAAGGTAAGCGTTAGGGGTAAGTTTAGGGTTAGGGATAGGGTTAGGGTAAGGTTTAGGGTTAGGGTAAGATTTAGGTTTAGGGTTAGGGTTAGGTTTAGGTTTAGGGTTAGGCTAAGGATTAGGGTTAGGGTTAGGGTAAGGGTAAGGGTTAGGTGTTAAGGTTAGGGTTAGTTTTAGGGTTTGGGTTAGGGTTAGGGTTAGGGTAAGGGTTAGGGTTAGGGTTAGGGTAAAGTTAGGGTTAGGGTTAGGGTTAGGGTTAGGTTTAATGTAGTGGTTACGGTTTGGGTTAAGGTGAGGGTTCTGGTAAGGGTTAGGTTTAATGTTAGTGTTAGCTTTTAGGTTACGGTTAGGGTTAGGGTAAGGATAAGGGTTAGGGTTAGGGTTAGGGTTAGGGTCAGGGGATAGGGTTAGGGTTAAGGTTAGGGTTAGGGTTAGGTTTAGGGTTAGGGTTAGGGTAAGGGTAAGGTTAAGGTTTAGGTTTAGGTTTAGCGTTAGGTTTAGGGTAAGGGTAAGGGTTAGGATTAGGGTTAGGTTTAGGGTTAGGGTTATGGTTAGGGTTAGGTTTAGGGTTAGGGTTAGTGTTAGGGTAAGGGTAAGGGTTAGGGATAGGGTTAGGCTTAGAGAAAGAGTAAGGGTTATGGTTAGGGTTAGGGTTAGTGTTCGCCTTAACCTTAGGGTTAGGGTTATGATTAGGGTTAGGGTTAGGGTAAGGATTAGTGTTAGGGTTAGGGTAAGGGTTAGGGTTAGTGTTTGGGTTACGGTTAGCATTAAGTTTAGGGTTAGGTTTAGGGTAAGGGTAAGGGTTAGGGTTAGGATTAGGGTTAGGGTTAGGGGTTATTGTTCAGGTTAGGGTTAGGGTGAGGTTTAGGGTTAGGGTTAGGATAAGGGTAAGGGTTAGGGTTAGGGTTAGGGTTAAGGTTAGGTTTAGGGTTAGGGTTAGTGTTAGGTTTAGGGTTAGGATTAGGGTTAGGGATAGGGTTAGGTTTAGGGATATGGTAAGGTTAAGGGTTAGGGTTAGGGTTAGAGTTAGGTTTAGGTTTAGGGTTAGGGTTAGGGTGAGGGTAAGGGTAAGGGTTAGAAGGGTTAGGGTTAGGGTGAGGGTAAGGGTAAGGGTTAGAGTTAGGTTTAGGTTTAGGGTTAGGGAAAGGGTAAGGGTTAGGGTTAGGGTTAGCTCTAGGGTAAGGGTTAGGTTTAGGTTCCGGGTTAGCATTAAGGTTATGTTTAGGTTTAGGGTAAGGGTAAGGGTTAGGGTTAGGGTTAGAGTTAGGGTAAGGGTAAGGGTTAAGGTTAGTATTAGTGTTAGGGTTAGGGTTAGTGTAAAGGTTAGGTTTAGGGATAGGGGTTAGGGTTATGGTTAGGGTTAGGGTTAGCATTAAGGTTAGGGTTAGGGTTAGGATTAGGGTTAGGGTTAGGGTAAGGTTAAGGTTTAGGGTTAGATTTAGTGTTAGGGTTAGAGTTAGGGTGAAGGTTAGGGTTAGGGTTAGGGTTAGAGTTAGGGTAAGGGTAAGTGTTAGGGTTAAGGTTAGGGTTAGGGTTAGGTTTAGGGTTAGGGTAAGGTTAAGGGTTAGGGTTAGGGTTAGGTTTAGGGTTATGGTTAGGGTCAGGGTTAGGTTTAGGGTTAGAGTTAGGGTTAGGGTTAATCTGAAGGTTAGGGTTAGGTTTAGGGTTAAAGTTAGGGTTAGGGTCAGGGTTAGAGTTAGGGTAAGGGTAAGGGTAAGTGTTAGTGTTGAGGTTAGGGTTAGGGTTAGGGTTAGGGTTAGGATTAGGTTTAGGGTAAGGGTAAGGGTAAGGGTTAGGGTTATTGTTAAGGTTAGGGTAAGGGTTAGGGTTAGGATCAGGGTTAGGGTTAGGGTTAGGGGTTAGAGTTAGGTTTAGTTTTAGGGCTAGGTTTAGGATTATTGTTAGGGTAAGGGTAAGGGTAAGGGTTAGGGTTAGGGTTAGAGTTAGGGTTAGAGTTTGGGGTAGGGTTAGGGTTAGGGTTAGGGTTAGGGTAAGGGTAATGGTTAGGGTTAGTGTTAGTGTTAGGGTTAGGTTTAGGGTAAGGGTTAGCGTTAGGGATAGGGGTTAGGATTAGGGTTAGGGTTAGGGTTAGCATTAAGGTTAGGGTTAGGGTAAGGGTTAGGGTTAGGGTTAGGGTTAGAGTTAGGGTTAGGGTTAGGGGTAGGTTAGGGTTAGGTTTAGGGTTAGGGTTAGGGTAAGGGTAATGGTTAGGGTTAGTGTTAGTGTTAGGTTTAGGGTTAGGGTAAGGGTTAGGGTTAGGGATAGGGGTTAGGGTTAGGTTAGGGTTAGGGTTAGCATTAAGGTTAGGGTTAGAGTTAGGATTAGGGTTAGAGTTAGGGTTAGGGTAAGGTTAAGGGTTACGGTTAGGGTTAGTGTTAGGGTTAGGGTTAGGGTAAGGGTTAGGGTTAGTGTTAGGGTTAGGTGTTAGGATTAGGGTTAGGGTTAGGGTAAGGGTTAGCTTTAGGGTTAGGCTTAAGGTAAGGGTAAGGTTTAGGGTTAGGGTTAGGGTTAGGGTTAGGTGTTAGGGTTAGGGTTAGTGTTAGGGTTAGGGTAAGGGTAAGGGTTAGGGTTAGGGTTAGGGTAAGGGTAAGGTTTAGGGTTAGTCTTAGGGTTAGGGTTAGGGTTAGGGTTGGGGTTAAGGTTAGGGTTAGCATTAGGGTAAGGGTAAGGTTTAGGGTTAGGGTTAGGGTGAAGCTTAGGTTTACAGTTAAGGTTAGAGTTAGGGTAAGGGTAAATGTTAGGGTTAAGTTTAGGGTTAGGGTTAGGGTTAGGATTAGGGTTAGGGTAAGGGTAAGGGTTAGAGTTGGTGTTAAGGTTAGGGTAAGGGTTAGGGTTAGGGTTAGGGTTAGGGGTTAGGGTTAGGGTTAGGATTAGGTTTAAGGTTATGGTTAGGGTTAGGGTTAGGTTTAGGGTTAGGGTTAGTGTGAAGGTTCGGGTTAGTGTTAGGGTTAAAGTTAGGGTAAGGGTAAGTGTTAGGGTTAAGGTTAGGGTTAGGGTTAGGGTTAGGGTTAGGGTAAGGGTAAGGGTTAGGGTTATTGTTAAGTTTAGGGTAAGGGTTAGGGTTAGGGTTAGGGTTAGGGGTTAGGGTTAGGATTAGGGTTAGGGCTAGGTTTAGCGTTATGGTTAGGGTAAGGGCAAGGGTTAGGGTTAGGGTTATGGTTAGGATTAGGGTAAGGGTTTGGGTAAGGGTAAGGGTTAGGGTTAGGTTTACAGTTAGGGATAGGTTTAAGGTTAGGGTTAGGGTTAGGGGAAGGGTTAGGGTTAGGGTTAGGGTTAGTGTTAAAGTTAGGGTAAGGGTTAGGGTTAGGGTTAGGGTTAGGTTCAGAGTTAGCATTAAGATTGTGTTTAGGTTTAGGGTAAGGGTAAGATTTAGGGTTAGGGTTAGGTGTTAGGGTCAGGGTTAGTGTTAGAATTAGGGTAAGGGTTAGGGTTAGGTAAGGGTAAGGGTTAGGGTTAGGGATAGTGTTAGGTTTAGGATTAGGTTTAGGGTAAGGGTTAGGGTAAGGTTAAGGTTTAGGTTTAGGGTTAGTGTTAGATTTAGGGTTAGGATTAGGGTTAGGGTTAGGGTTAGGGTTAGGGATATGGTAAGGTTAAGGGTTAGGGTTAGGTTTAGGTTTAGGTTTAGGTTTAGGGTTAGGGTCAGGGTGAGGGAAAGGGTTAGGGTTAGTGCTGGGGTGAGGGTTAGGGTTAAGGTTAGTGTTAGGGTTAGGGGGGGTAAGGGCAAGGGTTAGTGTTATGTTAGGTTTAGGGTTAGGGAAAGGGTAAGGCTTAGGGTTAGGGTTAGGGTAAGGTTAAGGTTTCGGTTAGGGTTAGGTTCAGGGTGAGCATTAAGGTTATGTTTAGGTTTAGGGTAAGGGTAACGGTTAGGGTTAGGGTTAGAGTTAGGGTTAGGGTTAGGGTTAGGGTTAGGGTTAGGTTTACGGTTAGGGTAAGGTTATTGGCTAGGGATAGTGTTTGTGTTAGGGTTAGGGTTAGGGTAAGGGTTAGGGTTAGGGATAGGGGTTAAGGTTAGGGTTAGGTTTAGGGTTAGCCTTAAGGTTAGGGTTAGGGCTAGGATTAGGTTTAGGGTTAGGGTTAGGGTAACGGTTAGGGTTAGGTTTAGGTGTTAGGGTTAGGGTTAGGGTTAGGTGTTAGGGTTAGGGTTAGGTTTAGGGTTAGGGTAAGGGTAAGGGTTAGTGTTAGGTTTAGGGTTAGGGTAAGGGTTAGTGTTAGGCTTAGGTTTAGGGTTCGGGTTAAGGTTAGGGGTAGGGTTAGGGTAAGGGTAAGGGTTAGGGTTGGGGTTAAGGCTACGGTAAGTCTTAGGGTTAGGTTTAGGGTTAGTGTTAGAGTTTGGGGAAGGGTAAGGGTTAGGGTCAGGGATAGGGTTAGGGTTAGGGTTAGGTTTATGGTTAGGTTTAGGGTTAGTTTAGGGTTAGGGTTAGGGTTAGGGTTAGGGGTTATGTTTAGTGTTAATGTTAGGGTTAGGGTCATGGTTAGGGAAATGGTGAGGGTTAGGGTTAGGGTAAATATTAGGGTTAGGGTTAGGTTAGTGTAAGGGTAAGGGTTAGGGTTAGGGTTAGGTTTAGGCTTTGGTTAGGGTAAAGGTTAGGGTTAGGGTTAGGGTTAGGGTTAGGGTAAGGTAAGCGTTAGGGGTAAGTTTAGGGTTAGGGTTAGGGATAGGGTTAGGGTAAGGTTTAGGGTTAGGGTAAGGTTTAGGTTTAGTGTTAGGGTTTGGTTTAGGTTTAGGGTTAGGCTAAGGATTAGGGTTAGCGTTAGGGTAAATGTTAGGGTTAGGGTTAGGGTTAGGGTTAGCATTAAGATTAGGGTTAGTGTTAGGGTAAGGGTACGGGTTAGGTGTTAGGGTTAGGGTTAGGGTTAGGTTTAGGGTTTGGGTTAGGGTTAGCGTTAGGGTAAGGGTTAGGGTTAGGGTTAGGGATAGGGTAAAGGTTAGGATTAGGGTTAGGGTTAGGTTTAATGTAGTGGTTAGGGTTTGGGTTAGGGTGAGGGTTCGGGTAAGGGTTAGGTTTAATGTTTGTGTTAACTTTTCGGTTACGGTTAGGGTTAGGGTAAGGTTAAGGTTTAGGTTTAGGGTTAGGGTTAGGGTCAGGGGATAGAGTTAGGGTTAGGGTTAGGGTTAGGGTTAGGGTTAGGGTAATGGTAAGGATTAGGTTTAGGTTTAGCGTTAGGTTTAGGGTTAGGCTTAGGGTAAGGGTAAGGGTTAGGATTAGGGTTAGGGTTAGGGTTATGGTTAGGGTTAGGGTTAGGTTTAGGGTTGGGGTTAGGGTTAGGGTAAGGGTAAGGGTTAGGGATAGGGTTAGGCTTAGAGAAAGGGTAAGGGTTATGGTTAGGGTTAAGGTTAGTGTTAGCCTTAACCTTAGGGTTAGGGTTAGGATTAGGGTTAGGGTTAGGGTAAGGATTAGTGTTAGGGTTAGTGTAAGGGTTAGGGTTAGGGTTAGGGTTAGTGTTAGTATTAAGTTTAGGGTTAGGTTTCGGGTAAGGGTAAGGGTTAGGGTTAGGATTAGGGTTAGGGTTAGGGGTCATTGTTAAGGTTAGGGTTAGAGTTAGGTTTTGGTTTAGGGTTAAAGTAAGGGTAAGGTTTAGGGTGAGGGTTAGGGTTAGGTTTAGGGTTAGGGTTAGGATTAGGGTAAGGGTTAGGGTTAGTGTTAGGGTTAGTGTTAAGTTTAGGGTTAGGATTAGGGTTAGGGTTAGGGTTAGGTTTAGGGATATGGTAAGGTTAAGGGTTAGGGTTAGGGTTAGAGTTAGGTTTAGGTTTAGGGTTAGGGTTAGGGTGAGGGTAAGGGTAAGTGTTAGAATTAGGGTTAGGTTTAGGGTTAGGGAAAGGGTAAGGGTTAGGGTTAGGATTAGCTTTATGGTAAGGGTTACGGTTAGGGTTAGGTTCCGGGTTAGCATTAAGGTTATGTTTAGGTTTAGGGTAAGGGTAAGGGTTAGGGTAAGGGTTAGAGTTAGGGTTAGAGTTAGGGGTAGGGTTAGGGTTAGGTTTAGGGTTAGGGTTAGGGTAAGGGTAATGGTTAGGGTTAGTGTTAGTGTTAGGGTTAGGGTTAGGGTAAGGGTTAGGGTTAGGGATAGGGGTTAGGATTAGGGGTAGGGTTAGGGTTAGCATTAAGGTTAGGGTTAGGGTTAGGGTAAGGTTTAGGGTTTTGGTTAGGGTAAGTTTTAGGGTTAGGGTTGGTTGTTATGGTTAGGGTTAGGGTTAGAGTTAGGGTAAGGGTTAGGGTTATGGTAAGGGTAAGGGTTAGGGTTAGGGTTATGGTTAGGGTAAGGGTTAGGGTTAGGGGTTAGGGTTAGGGTAAGGGTTAGGGTTAGGGTTTTGTTTATGGTTAGGGTTAGGGTAAGGGTTAGGGTTAGGGTTAGGGTTATGTTTAGGGTAAGGGTAAGTGTTAGGTTTAGGATTAGGGTTAGGGTTAGGTTTAGGGTTAGGGTAAGGGTTAGTGTTAGGCTTAGGTTTAGGGTTCGGTTTAAGGTTAGGGTTAGGGTTAGGGTAAGGGTAAGGGTTAGGGTTGGGGTTAAGGCTACGGTAAGTGTTAGGGTTAGGTTTAGGGTTAGTGTTAGAGTTTGGGGAAGGGTAAGGGTTAGGGTCAGGGATAGGGTTAGGGTTAGGGTTAGGTTTAGGGTTAGGTTTAGGTTTAGGGTAGGGTTAGGGTTAGGGTTAGGGTTAGGGGTTAGGTTTAGGGTTAGCGTTAGGGTTAGGGTCATGGTTAGGGAAATGTTGAGGGTTAGTGTTAGGGTAAATATTAGGGTTAGGGTTAGTGTTAGTGTAAGGGTAAGGGTTAGGGTTAGGGTTAGGTTTAGGGTTTGGTTAGGGTAAAGGTTAGGGTTAGGGTTAGGGTTAGGGTTAGGGGTAAGTTTAGGGTTAGGGTTAGGGATCGGGTTAGGGTAAGGTTTAGGGTTAGGGTAAGGTTTAGGTTTAGCGTTAGGGTTTGGTTTAGGTTTAGGGTTATGCTAAGGATTAGGGTTAGCGTTAGGGTAAATGTTAGGGTTAGGGTTAGGGTTAGAGTTAGCATTAAGATTAGGGTTAGTGTTAGGGTAATGGTAAGGGTTAGGTGTTAGGGTGAGGGTTATGGTTAGGTTTAGGGTTTGGGTTAGGGTTAGGGTTAGGGTTAGGGTTAGGGTAAAGGTTAGGCTTAGGGTTAGGGTTAGGGTTAGGGGTAAGTTTAGGGTTAGGGTTAGGGATAGGGTTAGGGTAAGGTTTAGGGTTAGGGTAAGGTTTAGGTTTAGCGTTAGGGTTTGGTTTAGGTTTAGGGTTATGCTAAGGATTAGGGTTAGCGTTAGGGTAAATGTTAGGGTTAGGGTTAGGGTTAGAGTTAGCATTAAGATTAGGGTTAGTGTTAGGGTAATGGTAAGGGTTAGGTGTTAGGGTTAGGGTTAGGGTTAGGTTTAGGGTTTGGGTTAGGGTTAGGGTTAGGGTTAGGGTAAAGGTTAGGCTTAGGGTTAGGGTTAGGTTTAATGTAGTGGTTGGGGTTTGGGTTAGGGTGAGGTTTCGGGTAAGGGTTAGGTTTAATGTTAGTGTTAGCTTTTCGGTTTACGGTTAGGGTTAGGGTAAGGGTAAGGTTTACGGTTAGGGTTAGGGTTAGGGTTAGGTTTAGGGTTAGGGTTAGGGTAAGGTTTAGGGTTAGGTTTAGGTTTAGTGTTAGGTTTAGGGTTAGGTTTAGGGTAAGGGTAAGGGTTAGGATTAGGGTTATGGTTAGGGTTATGGTTAGGGTAAGGTTTAGGTTTAGGGTTAGGGTTAGGGTAAGGGTAAGGGTTAGGGATAGGGTTAGGCTTAGAGAAAGGGTAAGGGTTATGGTTAGGGTTAGGGTTAGTGTTAGCCTTAACCTTAGGGTTAGGGTTAGGATTAGGGTTAGGGTTAGGGTAAGGATTAGTGTTAGGGTTAGGGTAAGGGTTAGGGTTAGGGTTAGGGTTAGGGTTAGCATTAAGTTTAGGGTGAGGTTTAGGGTAAGGGTAAGGGTTAGGGTTAGGATTAGGTTTAGGGTTAGGGGTCATTGTTAAGGTTAGGGTTAGAGTTAGGTTTTGGGTTAGGGTTAGAGTAAGGTAAGGGTTAGGGTGACGGTTAGGGTTAGGTTTAGGGTTAGGGTTAGGATAAGGGTAAGGGTTAGGGTTAGGGTTAGGGTTAAGTTTAGGGTTAGGGTTAGGGTTAGTGTTAGGTTTAGGGTTAGGATAAGGGTTAGGGTTAGGGTTAGGTTTAGGGATATCGTAAGGTTAAGGGTTAGAGTTAGGGTTAGAGTTAGGTTTAGGGTTAGGGATAGGGATAGGGTGAGGGTAAGGGTAAGGGTTTGAATTAGGGTTAGGTTTAGGGTTAGGGAAAGGGTAAGGGTTAGGGTTAGGGTTAGCTTTAGGGTAAGGGTTAGGGTTAGGGTTAGGTTCCGGGTTAGCATTAAGGTTATGTTTAGGTTTAGGGTAAGGGTAAGGGTTAGGGTTAGGGTTAGAGTTAGGGTTAGAGTTAGGGGTAGGGTTAGGGTTAGGTTTATGGTTAGGGTTAGGGTAAGGGTAATGGTTAGGGTTAGTGTTAGTGTTAGTGTTAGGGTTAGGGTTAGGGTAAGGGTTAGGGTTAGGGATAGGGGTTAGGATTAGGGTTAGGGTTAGGGTTAGCATTAAGGTTAGGCTTAGGGTTAGGGTTAGGGTAAGGTTTAGGGTTTTGGTTAGGGTAAGTTTTAGGGTTAGGGTTGGTTGTTAGGGTTAGGGTTAGGGTGAGAGTTAGGGTAAGGGTTAGGGTTATGGTAAGGGTAAGGGTTAGGGTTAGGGTTAGGGTTAGGGTAAGGGTTACGGTTAGTGGTTAGGGTTAGGGTAAGGGTTAGGGTTAGGGTTTGGGTTAGGGTTAGGGTAAGGGTTAGGGTTAGGGTTAGGGTTATGTTTAGGGTAAGGGTAAGTGTTAGGTTTAGGATTAGGGTTAGGGTTAGGGTTAGGGTTAGGGTAAGGGCTAGTGTTAGGCTTAGGTTTAGGGTTCGTGTTAAGGTTAGGGTTAGGGTTAGGGTAAGGGTAAGGGTTAGGGTTGGGGTTAAGGCTACAGTAAGTGTTAGGGTTAGGTTTAGGGTTAGTGTTAGAGTTTGGGCAAGGGTAAGGGTTAGGGTCAGGGATAGGTTTAGGGTTAGGTTTAGGTTTAGGGTTAGGTTTAGGTTTAGGGTAGGGTTAGGGTTAGGGTTAGGGTTAGGGGTTAGGTTTAGGGTTAGCGTTAGGGTTAGGGTCATGGTTAGGGAAATGGTGAGGGTTAGGTTTAGGGTAAATATTAGGGTTATGGTTAGGGTTAGTGTAAGGGTAAGGGTTAGGGTTAGGGTTTGGTTTAGGGTTTGGTTAGGGTAAAGGTTAGGGTTAGGGTTAGGGTTAGTGTAAGGGTAAGGGTTAGGGTTAGGGTTAGGTTTACGGTTTTGTTAGGGTAAAGGTTAGGGTTAGGGTTAGGGTTAGGGTTAGGGTAAGGTAAGCATTAGGGGTAAGTTTAGGGTTAGGGTTAGGGATAGGGTTAGGGTAAGGTTTAGGGTTAGGGTAAGGTTTAGGTTTAGCGTTAGGGTTTGGTTTAGGTTTAGGGTTAGGCTAAGGATTAGGGTTAGCGTTAGGGTAAATGTTAGGGTTAGGATTAGGGTTAGGGTTAGCATTAAGATTAGGGTTAGAGTTAGGGTAAGGGTAAGGGTTAGGTGTTAGGGTTAGGGTTAGGGTTAGGGTTAGGGTAAGGTTTAGGGTTAGGGTTAGGGTTAGGGTAAAGGTTAGAGTTAGGGTTAGGGTAAAGGTTAGAGTTAGGGTTAGGGTTAGGTTTAATGTAGTGGTTAGGGTTTGGGTTAGGGTGAGCGTTCGGGTTAGGGTTAGGTTTAATATTATTGTTAGCTTTTCGGTTACGGTTAGGGTTAGGGTAAGGGTAAGGTTTAGGGTTAGGGTTAGGGTCAGGGGATAGGGTTAGGTTTAGGGTTAGGGTTAGGGTTAGGTTTAGGTTTAGGGTTAGGGTAAGGGTAAGGGTAAGGGTTAGGTTTAGGTTTAGGGTTAGGTTTAGGGTTAGGTTTAGGGTAAGGGTAAGGGTTAGGATTAGGGTTAGGGTTAGGGTTATGTTTAGGGTTAGGTTTAGGGTTAGGGTTAGGGTTAGGGTAAGGGTAAGGGTTAGGGATAGGGTTATTCTTAGAGAAAGGGTAAGGGTTATGGTTAGGGTTAGGGATAGTGTTCGCCTTAACCTTAGGTTTAGGTTTAGCATTAGGGTTAGGGTTAGGGTAAGGATTAGTGTTAGGCTTAGGGTAAGGGTTAGGGTTAGGGTTAGGGTTAGGGTTAGGGTTAGAGTTAGTATTAAGTTTAGGGTTAGGTTTTGGGTAAGCGTAAGGGTTAGGGTTAGGATTAGGGTTAGTGTTAAGTGTCATTGTTAAGGTTAGGGTTAGAGTTAGGTTTTGGGTTAGGGTTAGAGTAAGGGTAAGGGTTAGGGTGAGGGTTAGGGTTTGGTTTAGGGTTAGGGTTAGGATAAGGGTAAGGGTTAGGGTTAGGGTTAGGGTTAGGGTTAAGTTTAGGGTTAGGGTTAGGGTTAGTGTTAGGTTTAGGGTTAGGATTAGGGTTAGGGTAAGGGTTAGGTTTAGGGATATGGTAAGGTTAAGGGTTAGGGTTAGGGTTAGATTTAGGTTTAGGTTTAGGGTTAGGGTTAGGGTGAGGGTAAGGGTAAGGTTTAGAGTTAGGGTTAGGTTTAGTTTTAGGGAAAGGGTAAGGGTTAGGGTTAGGGTTAGCTTTAGGGTAAGGGTTAGGGTTAGGGTTAGGTTCCGGGTTAGCATTAAGGTTATGTTTAGGTTTAGGGTAAGGGTAAGGGTTAGGGTAAGGGTTAGAGTTAGGGTTAGAGTTAGGGGTAGGGTTAGGTTTAGGGTTAGGGTTAGGGTTAGGGTTAGGGTAAGGGTAATGGTTAGGGTTAGTGTTGGTGTTAGGGGTAGGGTTAGGGTAAGGGTTAGGGTTATAGATAGGGGTTAGGATTAGGGTTAGGGTTAGGGTTAGCATTAAGGTTAGGGTTAGGGTTAGGGTTATGGTAAGGTTTAGGGTTAGGGTTAGGGTTAGGGTTAGGGTTAGGGTTAGGGTTATGGTAAGGTTAAGGGTTAGTGTTAGGGTAAGGGTTAGGGTTAGGGTTAGGGTAAGGGTTAGGGTTAGGGTTTGGGTTAGGGTTAGGGTTAGGGTTATGGTAAGGTTTAGGGTTAGGGTTAGTGTTAGGGTAAGGGTTAGGGTTATGGTAAGGGTAAGGGTTAGTGTTAGGGTTAGGGTTAGGGTAAGGGTTAGGGTTAGGGTTAGGGTTAGGGTTACGGTTTGGGTTAGGCTTAGGGTTTGGGTAAGAGTTAGGGTAAGGGTTAGGGTTAGGGTAAGGGTCAGTGTTAGGGTTAGGGTTAGGGTTACGTTTAGGGTTACGTTTAGGGTTAGGGTAAGGGTTAGGTTTAGGGTTAGGTTTCGGGTTCGGATTAAGGTTAGGGTTAGGGTTAGGGTAAGGATAAGGGTTAGGGTTGGGGTTAGGGTTACAGTAAGTGTTAGGGTTAGGTTTAGGGTTAAGGTTAGGGTTAGGTTTAGGGTAAGGATTAGGGTTAGAGTTAGGGTTTTCGTTAGGGTAAGTGTTAGGGTTAGGGTTAGCATTAAGTTTAGGGTTAGTGGTAAGGTTAGGGTTAGGGTTAGGATAAAGGTAAGGGTTAGGGTTAGGGTGTGGTTTAGTGATAAGGTTAGGGTTAGGGTTAGGATTAGGTTTAGGGTTATGGTAAGGGTAAGGGTTAGGGGTTAGGGATAGGGTTAGGTTTAGGTTTAGGGTTAGGGTTAGGGTAAGGTTAAGGGTTAGGGTTAGGGTTAATGTTAGGTTAGGGTTAGGATTAGGGTTAGGGTTAGGGTTAGGGATAGGGTTAAGGTTAGTGTTAGTTTAGGGAAAGGGTAAGGGTTAGGGTTTGGGTTAAGGTTAGGTTTAGGGTAAGGTTAAGGTTATGGTAAGGGTTAGGTTCAGGGTTAGCATTAAGGTTATGTTTAGGTTTAGGGTAAGGGTAAGAGTTAGGGTTAGGGTTAGAGTTAGGGTAAGGGTAAGGGTTAAGGTTAGTGTTAGGGTTAGGGTAGTGTAAAGGTTAGGTTTAGGGATAGGGGTTAGGGTTAGGGTTAGGGTTAGGGTTAGCATTAAGGTTAGGGTTAGGGTTAGGATTAGGGTTAGGTTTAGGGTAAGGTTAAGGGTTAGGGTTAGGTTTAGTGTTAGGGTTAGAGTTAGGGTAAGGGTTAGGGTTAGGATTAGGGTAAGGGTTAGGGTTAGGGTTACGTGTTAGTGTTTGGGTTAGGGTGAAGGTTAGGGTTAGGGTTAGGGTTAGAGTTAGGGTAAGGGTAAGTGTTAGGGTTAAGGTTAGTGTTAGCGTTAGGGTAAGGGTAAGTGTTAGGGTTAGGGTTAGGGTGAAGTTTAGGGTTAGGGTTAGCGTTAGAGTTAGGGTAAGGGTAAGTGTTAGGGTTAAGGTTAGAGTTAGGGTTAGGGTTAGGGTTAGGGTTAGGGTTAGGGTAAGGGTAAGGGTTAGGGTTAGGTTTAGGTTTAGGGTTATGGTTAGGGTCAGGGTTAGGTTTAGGGTTAGAGTTAGGGTTAGGGTTAATGTGAAGGTTAGGGTTAGGTTTATGGTTAAAGTTAGGGTTAGGGTCAGGTTTAGAGTTAGGGTAAGGGTAAGGGTAAGTATTAGTGTTGAGGTTAGGGTTAGGGTTAGTGTTAGGGTTAGGATTAGGGTTAGGGTAAGGGTAAGGGTAAGGGTTAGTCTTAGTGTTAAGGTTAGGGTAAGGGTTAGGGTTAGGATTAGGGTTAGAGTTACGGTTAGGTTTAAGGTTAGGGTTTGGGTTAGGGAAAGGAGAAGGGTTAGGGTTAGGGTTAGGTTCAGTGTTAGCATTAAGGTTATGTTTAGGTTTAGGGTAAGGGTTAGGGTTTGGGTTAGGTGTTAGGGTTAGGGTTAGGGTTAGAGTTAGGGTAAGGGTTAGGGTTAGGGTAAGGTTAAAGTTAGGGCTAGGGACAGGTTTACGGTAAGCGTTAGCGTTATGGGTTAGGGTTAGGGTTAGTGTTAGGGTTAGGGTTACGGTTAGGGTTTGGGTTAGGGTTATGTTTAGGGTAAGGTTTAGGGTTAGGGTTAGGTTTTGGGTTAGGTTTAGGGTTAGGGTAGGAGTTAGGTTTAGGGTTAGTGTTAGGGTAAGGGTAAGGGTTAGGGTTAGGGTTTGGGTTAGGTTTAGGGTTAGGGTAGGAGTTAAGGTTACGGTTAGTATTAGGGTAAGGGTTAGGGTTAGGGTTAGGGTTAGGTGTTAGGGTTAGGGTTAGTGTTAGAGTTAGGGTAAGGTTTAGGTTTAGGGTAAGGGTAAGGGTTAGGTTTAGGGATAGGGTTAGGTTTAGTTTTAGGGTTAGGGTTAGGGTAAGGTTAAGGGTTAGGGTTAGGGGTAGTGTTAGGTTTAGGGTTAGGATTAGGGTTACGTTTAGGGTTAGGTTTAGGGATATGGTAAGGTTAAGGGTTAGGGTTAGGGTCAGAAAAGGGTTAGGGTTAGGTTTAGGGTTAGGGTTAGGGTTAAGGTTAGTGTTAGGATTAGGGTGAGGGTAAGGGTAAGGGTTAGAGTTATATTAGGTTTAGGGTTAGGGAAAGGGAAAGGCTTAGGGTTAGGGTTAGGGTTAGGATAAGGTTAAGGTTATGGTTAGGGTTAGGTTCATGGTTAACATTAAGTTGATGTTTAGGTTTAGGGCAAGGGTAAGGGTTAGGGTTAGGGTTATCATTAGGGTTAGGGTTAGCGGTGGGGTTAGGTTTAGGTTTAGGGTTAGGGTAAGGGTAATGGTTAGGGTTAGTGTTAGTGTTAGGGTTAGGGTTAGGGTAAGGGTTAGGGTTAGGGATAGGGTTTAGGGTTAGGGTAAGTGTTAGGGTTAGCATTAAGATTAGGGTTAGGGTTAGGTTTAGGTTTAGGGTTAATGTAAGGTTAAGGGTTAGGGTTAGGGTTAGGGTTAGTGTTAGGTTTAGGGTTAGGGTAAGGGTTAGGTTTAGGGTTAGGTTTAGAGTAATGGTTAGGGTTAGGGTTAGGTTTTAGGGTTAGGGTTAGGGTTAGGTGTTAGGGTTAAGGTTAGGGTTAGGGTTAGGGTAAGGAAAAGGGTTTGGGTTAGGGTTAGGGTTAGGGTAAGGGTAAGGGTTAGGGTTTGGCTTAGGGTTAGGGTTAGGGTAAGGGTAAGGGTTAGGGTTAGGGTTAGGGTTAGCGTTAGGTTTAGAGTTAGGGTTAGGGTTAGCATTAAGGTTAGGGTTAGGGTTAGGGTAAAGGTAAGGGTTAGGGTCAGGGTTAGGGTTAGGGTCAGGGGTTAGGGTTAGGGTTAGGGTTGGGGTTAGGTTTAGAGTTAGGGTTAGGGTAAGGGTAAGGGTTAGGGTTAGGTTTAGGGTTGGGGTTAAGGTTAGGGTTAGGGTTAGGGTAAGGGTAAGGGATAGGGTTGGGGTTAGGGTTATGGTAAGTGTTAGGGTTAGGTTTACGGTTAGGGTTAGAGTTTGGGGAAGGGTAAGGGTTCGGGTCAGGGTTAGGGTTAGTGTTAGGGTTAGGTTTAGGTTTAGTGTTAGGGCAGCGTTAGGGCTAGGGTTAGGGTTAGGGGTTAGGTTTAGGGTTAGCCTAGGTATAGGGGCAGAGTTACAGTAAGGGTAAGGGTTAAGGTTAGGGTTATGATTAGGTTTAGGGTTAGTGTAAGGATAAGGTTTAGGGTTATTGTTAGGGTTCGGTGTTAGGGTTAGGGTTAGGGTTAGGGTTAAGGTAATGCTTACGGTTAGGGTTACGGTTAGGGTTAGGTTTAGGGTAAGGGTAAGTGTAAGTTTTAGGGTTAGGTTTAGGATTAGGGTTGGGGTAAGGGTAGGGCTTAGGATTAGGGTTAGGGTTAGGGTTAGGGTTAGGTTAAGGGTAAGGGTTAGGTTTAGGGTTAGGATAAGGGTAAGATTAGGGTTAGGATTAGGGTTAGGGTTAGGGGTTAGGGTTTGGGTTACGGTAAGGGTAAGGGTTAGGGTTAGATTTAGGTTAGGTTTAGGGGTTAGTTTAAGGGTAAGGTTTAGGGTTAGTGTTAGGGTTCGGGTTAGGTTTAGGGCTAGGATTAGGTTTAGGGTTATGGTTAGGGTTAGGGTAAGGGTAAGGGTTAGGGTTATGTTTAGGGTTATGGGTTAGGGTTAGGGTTAGGGGTTCGAGTTAGGGTTAGGGTTAGGGTTAAGGTAACGGTAAGGGTTAGGGTTAGGTTTAGGGTTAGGGTTAGGTTTACGGTAAGGGTAAGGTTTAATGTTAGGGTTAGGGTTAGGTTTAGTGTAAGGGTAACGGTTAGGGTTAGGGTTAGGGTTAGGGTTAGGGATAGGGAAAGCGTAAGGGTTAGGGTTAATGTTAGGGTAAGGGTAAGGGTTAGGGTTAGGGTTAGGGTTAGGGTTAGGTTTAGGGTTAGGGTTAGGGTAAGGGTAAGGGTTAGGGTAGGGTTAGTGTTAGGGTTAGCGTTAAGGTTAGGGTTAGGGTTAGGGTAAGGGAAGGATTAGGGTTAGGATGAGGATTAGGGGTTAGTGTAGGGTTATGGTTAGGGTTAGGGTAAATGTTAGGGTTAGGGTTAGGGTTAGGGTTACTGTTAGGGTTAGTGTAATGGTTTGGGTTAGGGTTAGGGTCAGGTTTAGGGTTAGGGTTAGGGTTAGGGTTAGGATTAGGTTTAGGTTTATGGGTTAGGTTAGGGTTAGGGTTAGGGTAAGGTTAAGGGTTGGGGTTATAGTTATGGTTAGGGTTAGCGTTAGGTTTAGGGTTAGGGTAAGAATTAGGGTTAGGGTTAGGGTGAGAGTAAGGGTTAGGTTTACGGTTAGGGTTATGGTTAACATTAAGGTTAGGGTTAGGGTTAGTGTCAGGGAAAGGGTTAGGGTAAAGTTTAGGGTTAGGGATAGGTTTAGTGTAAGGATAAGTGTTAGGGTTAGGGTTAGGGTTAGGGTAAGGGTTAGGGTTACGGTCAGGGTTAGAGTTAGGTTTAGGTTTAGGGTTAGGGTTAGGGTTAGGGTAAGGGTACGGATAAGGGTTAGGGTTAGGGTAAGGGTAAGGGTTAGTGTTAGGGTTAGTTTAAGGGTAAGGGTTAGGATTAGTGTTAGGGTTAGGGTTAGGGTTAGGGTTATTGTATGGGAAAAGGTTAGGGTTAGTGTTAGGGTTAGGTTTAGAGTTAGGGTAAGGGTTCGGGTTCGGGTTAGGGTTAGGGTTAGGTTTAGGGATAGGGTAAAAGTTAGGGTTAGGGTTGGGGTAGGATAAGGGTAAGGGTTAGGGTTAAGGTTTGGGTTAGGGTTAGGGATAGGGTTAGGGTAAGGGTCAGGATTAGGGTAAGGGTTAGGTTTAGGGTTAGGGTTAGGTTAGGGTTAGGGTTAGGTTTAGGTTTAGGGTTAGGGTTAGGGTAAAGGTTAGGGTTACGTTTAGGGTTAGGTTAGGGGTAAGTATTAGATTTAGGGTTAGGGTTAGGGTTAGGGGTTAGTGTTAGGGATAGGGTTAGGGTAAGGGTTCGGGTTTCGGTCAGGTTAGAGTAAGGGTAAGTATTAGGGTTAGGCTTAGGTTTAGGGTTGGGGTAAGGGTAAGGGTGAGGGTTAGGTTAGCGTTAGGGGTAGGGTTAGGTTTAGGTTTAGGGTTAGGGTTAGGGTAAGGGACAGTGTTAGGGTTAGGGTTAGGGTAGTTTTGAGGTTATGATAAGGGTAAGGGTTAGGGTTAGGGCTGGGGTTAGGGGTTAGGGTTAGGGTTAAGGTTAGATTTAGGGTTTGGGTTAGGGTTAGGGTTACGGTAAGTGTTAGGGTTAGGGTTAGGGTTAGGGTAAAAGTTAGGGTTAGAGTTAGGGTTAGGGTAAGAGTTAGGGTTAGGGTTAGGTGTTAGGGTTAGGGTTAGGGTTAGAGTTAGGGTAAGGGTTAGGGTTAGGGTAAGGGTACGGGTTAGGTTTAGGGATAGGGTACGGTAAGGGTTAGCGTTAGGGGTTAGGGTTAGGGTTAGTGTTAGGGTAAGGGTTAGGGTTAGGGTTTGGGTTAGGGTTATGGTTAGGGTAAGGGTTAGGGTTAGGGTTAGGGTGTGGGTTATGTTTAGGGTTAGGGTAGGAGTTAGGGTTAGGGTTAGAGTTAGGGTAAGGGTTAGGGTTAGGGTTAGGGTAAGGGTTAGGGTTAGGGTTAGGTGTTAGGGTTAGGGCTAGGGTTAGGGTAAGGGTAAGGGTTAGGGTTAGGGTTAGGTTTAGTTTAAGGGTAAGGGTTAGGGTTAGGGTTAGGGTTAGGGTTAGGTGTTATGGTTAGGGTTAGGGTAAGGGTAAGAGTTAGGGTTAGGGTTAGGGTTAGGGTTAGAGTAAGGGTAAGTGTTAGGTTTAGGGTTAGGGTTAGGGTTAGGTTTAGTGTTAGGGTAAGGGTTAGGGTTGGGGTTAAGGCTACTGTAAGTGTTAGGGTTAGGTTTAGGGTTAGTGTTAGAGTTTGGGGAAGGGTAAAGTTAGGGTCAGGGTTAGGGTTAGGGTTAGGGTTATGTTTAGGGTTAGGTTTAGGGTTAGGGTAGGGTTAGGGTTAGGGTTAGGGTTAGGGGTTAGGTTTAGGGTTAGCGTTAGGGTTAGGGTCATGGTTAGGGTAATGGTGAGGGTTAGGCTTAGGGTAAATGTTAGGGTTAGGGTTAGGGTTAGTGTAAGGGTTATTGTTAGGGTTAGGGTTAGGTTTAGGGTTAGGGTTAGGTTTAGGGTTCGGGAAAATTTAGGGTTAGGGTTAGGGTTAGGGTTAGGTTAAGGTAAGCGTTAGGGGTAAGTTTAGGGTTAGGGATAGGGTAAGGGTTAGGGTTAGGGTTAGGGTGTGGGTTATGTTTAGGGTTAGGGTAGGAGTTAGGGTTAGGGTTAGAGTTAGGGTAAGGGTTAGGGTTAGGGTTAGGGTAAGGGTTAGGGTTAGGGTTAGGTGTTAGGGTTAGGGCTAGGGTTAGGGTAAGGGTAAGGGTTAGGGTTAGGGTTAGGTTTAGTTTAAGGCTAAGGGTTAGGGTTAGGGTTAGGGTTAGGGTTAGGTGTTATGGTTAGGGTTAGGGTAAGGGTAAGAGTTAGGGTTAGGGTTAGGGTTAGGGTTAGAGTAAGGGTAAGTGTTAGGTTTAGGGTTAGGGTTAGGGTTAGGTTTAGTGTTAGGGTAAGGGTTAGGGTTGGGGTTAAGGCTACTGTAAGTGTTAGGGTTAGGTTTAGGGTTAGTGTTAGAGTTTGGGGAAGGGTAAAGTTAGGGTCAGGGTTAGGGTTAGGGTTAGGGTTATGTTTAGGGTTAGGTTTAGGGTTAGGGTAGGGTTAGGGTTAGGGTTAGGGTTAGGGGTTAGGTTTAGGGTTAGCGTTAGGGTTAGGGTCATGGTTAGGGTAATGGTGAGGGTTAGGCTTAGGGTAAATGTTAGGGTTAGGGTTAGGGTTAGTGTAAGGGTTATTGTTAGGGTTAGGGTTAGGTTTAGGGTTAGGGTTAGGTTTAGGGTTCGGGAAAATTTAGGGTTAGGGTTAGGGTTAGGGTTAGGTTAAGGTAAGCGTTAGGGGTAAGTTTAGGGTTAGGGATAGGGTTAGGGTAAGGTTTAGGGTTAGGGTAAGATTTAGGTTTAGGGTTAGGGTTAGGTTTAGGTTTAGGGTTAGGCTAAGGATTAGGGTTAGGGTTAGGGTAAGGGTAAGGGTTAGGTGTTAAGGTTAGGGTTAGTTTTAGGGTTTGGGTTAGGGTTAGGGTTAGGGTAAGGGTTAGGGTTAGGGTTAGGGTTAGGGTAAAGTTAGGGTTAGGGTTAGGGTTAGGTTTAATGTAGTGGTTACGGTTTGGGTTAAGGTGAGGGTTCTGGTAAGGGTTAGGTTTAATGTTAGTGTTAGCTTTTAGGTTACGGTTAGGGTTAGGGTAAGGATAAGGGTTAGGGTTAGGGTTAGGGTTAGGGTCAGGGGATAGGGTTAGGGTTAAGGTTAGGGTTAGGGTTAGGTTTAGGGTTAGGGTTAGGGTAAGGGTAAGGTTAAGGTTTAGGTTTAGGTTTAGCGTTAGGTTTAGGGTAAGGGTAAGGGTTAGGATTAGGGTTAGGTTTAGGGTTAGGGTTATGGTTAGGGTTAGGTTTAGGGTTAGGGTTAGTGTTAGGGTAAGGGTAAGGGTTAGGGATAGGGTTAGGCTTAGAGAAAGAGTAAGGGTTATGGTTAGGGTTAGGGTTAGTGTTCGCCTTAACCTTAGGGTTAGGGTTATGATTAGGGTTAGGGTTAGGGTAAGGATTAGTGTTAGGGTTAGGGTAAGGGTTAGGGTTAGTGTTTGGGTTACGGTTAGCATTAAGTTTAGGGTTAGGTTTAGGGTAAGGGTAAGGGTTAGGGTTAGGATTAGGGTTAGGGTTAGGGGTTATTGTTCAGGTTAGGGTTAGGGTGAGGTTTAGGGTTAGGGTTAGGATAAGGGTAAGGGTTAGGGTTAGGGTTAGGGTTAAGGTTAGGTTTAGGGTTAGGGTTAGTGTTAGGTTTAGGGTTAGGATTAGGGTTAGGGATAGGGTTAGGTTTAGGGATATGGTAAGGTTAAGGGTTAGGGTTAGGGTTAGAGTTAGGTTTAGGTTTAGGGTTAGGGTTAGGGTGAGGGTAAGGGTAAGGGTTAGAAGGGTTAGGGTTAGGGTGAGGGTAAGGGTAAGGGTTAGAGTTAGGTTTAGGTTTAGGGTTAGGGAAAGGGTAAGGGTTAGGGTTAGGGTTAGGGTTTGGGTTAGGTTTGGGGTTAGGGTAAGGGTTAGGGTTAGGTTTAGGGTAAGGGTAAGGGTTAGGGTTATGGTAAGGGTAAGGGTTAGGGTTAGGGTTAGGGTTAGGGTAAGGGTTAGGTTTAGGGGTTAGGGTTAGGGTAAGGGTTAGGGTTAGGGTTTGGGTTAGGTTTGGGGTTAGGGTAAGGGTTAGGGTTAGGGTTTGGGTTAGGCTTAGGGTTAGGGTAAGAGTTAGGGTAAGGGTTAGGGTTAGGGTAACGGTAAGTGTTAGGGTTAGGGTTAGGGTTACGTTTAGGGTTAGGGTGAGGGTTAGGTTTAGGATTAGGTTTAGGGTTCGGAATAAGGTTAGGGTTAGGGTTAGGGTAAGGGAAAGGGTTAGGGTTGGGGTTAGGGTTACGGTAAGTGTTAAGGTTAGGTTGAGGGTTAAGGTTAGGGTGAGGTTTAGGGTAAGGATAAGGGTTAGGGTTAGGGTTTTGGTTAGGGTAAGTGTCAGGGTTAGGATTAGCATTAAAGTTAGGATTAGTGTTAAGGTAAGCGTAAGGGTTGTGGTTAGGGTTATGGTTAGGGTTAGGGTTAAGGTTAGGGTTAGGGTTAGGGTTAGTGTTAGGTTCAGTGTTAGCATTAAGGTTATGTTTAGGTTTAGGGTAAGGGGAAGGGTTAGGGTTAGGGTAAGTGTAAGTGTTAGGGTTAGGGTTAGTGTTAGGTTTAGGGTAAGGGTTAGGGTTAGGGTTAGGGTAAGGGTTCGGGTTAGGGTTAGGTGTTAGGGTTAGGGTTAGGTTTAGGGTTAGGGTTATGGTAAGGTTAAGGGGTTAGGGTTAGGTTTAGGTTTAGGGTTAGGGTTAGGTTTATGGTTAGGGTTAGGATAAAGGTAAGGGTTAGGTTTAGGGTTTGGGTTAGGGTTAAGGTTAGGGTTAGGGTTAGGATTAGGTTTAGGGTTATGTTAAGGGTAAGGGTTAGGGTTAGGGATAGGGTTAGGTTTAGGTTTAGGGTTAGGGTTAGGGTAAGGTTAAGGGTTAGGGTTAGGGTTAATGTTAGGTTAGGGTTAGGATTAGGGTTTTGGTTAGGGTTAGGTTTAGGGATATGGTAACATTAAGGGTTAGGGTTACGG
>JANJXV010000988.1:25000-27500 GCA_024803745.1 Megascapheus bottae | reverse complement strand
GGGTTAGGGTTAGGAGTTAGGGTTAGGGTTAGGGTTAGGGCTAGGTTTAGGGTTATGGTTAGGGTAAGTGTAAGGGTTAGGGTTAGGGTTATGGTTAGGATTAGTGTAAGGGTTAGGGTAAGGTTTAGGGTTAGGGTTAGAGTTACAGTTAGGGTTAGGTTTAAGGTTAGGGTTAGGGAAAGTGTAAGGGTTAGGGTTAGGGTTAGGGTCAGATTTAGGGTTTGGGTTAAGGTTAGGGTTAGCGGTAGGGTAAGGGTAAAGGTAAGGGTTAGGGTTAGGGTTAGGGTTAGGGTGAACGTTAGGGTTATGGTTAGGGTTAGAGTTAGGGTAAGGTTAAGTGTTAGGGTTAAGGTTGGGGTTAAGGTTAGGGTTAGGATTAGGGTTAGGGTAAGGGTAAGGGGTAGGGTTAGTGTTAAGGTTAGGGTAAGTGTTAGGTTTAGGGTTAGGGTTAGGGGTTAGGGTTAGGGTTAGGGTTAGGGTTACGTATAGGGTTATGGTTAGGGTAAGGGTAAGGGTTATGGTTAGCGTTATGGTTAGGATTAGGGTAAGTGTTAGGGTAAGTGTAAGGGTTAGGTTTAGGTTTAGAGTTAGGGTTACGTTTAAGGTTAGGGTTAGCGTTAGGGAAAAGTTAAGGGTTAGGGTTAAGGTTAGAGTTAGGGTTAGGTTTAAGGTTAGGGTTAGAGTTAGGGAAAGTTTAACGGTTAGGGTTAGGGTTAGGGTTAGGTTTAGGGTAAGGGTTAGGGTTAGGGTTAGGGTAAGGTTAAGGGTTAGGGTTAGGGTTAGTGTTAGGTTTAGTGTTAGGGTAAGGGTTAGGGTTAGGGTTAGGGTAAGGTTTAGGGTTAGGGTAAGGGTAAGGGTTAGGGTTAGGGTTAGGGATAGGGTAAGGCTTAGGGTTAAGGTTAGGGATAGGGTTAAGGTTACGGTTAGGGTTAGGGTTAGGTATAGGGTTAGGTTTAGAGTAAGGGTAAGGGTTAGAATTAGTGTTAGGGTTAGGCTTTTGGAAAATGTTATGGTTAGGGTTAGGGTTGGAGTAAGGATAAGAGTTACGGTTAGGGTTAGGTTTAGGGTAAGGGTAAGGGTTAGGTTTAGGGTTAGGGTTAGGGTTGGGGTTAGGTTTAGGGTTAGTGTTAGGGTAAGGTTAGTGTTAGGTTCAGGGTTGGGGTTAGGGTAAGGGTAAGTGTTAGGGTTAGGGTTAGGGTTTAGGTAGGGTAAGGGTAAGGGTTAGGGTTATTGTTAGGGTTAGGGTTAGGGTAAGGGTTAGGGTTAGGTTTAGGGTAAGGATAAGTGTTAGGGTTAGGGATAGGGTTAGGGTTAAGTTTAGGTTAAGGTTAAGGGTTAGGGTTAGGGTTAGGGTTAGGGTTAGTGTTAGGTTTATTGTTATGGTTAGGGTTAGTGTTAGGTTCAGGGTTAAGTTTAGGGTAAGGGTTAGGGTAAGGGTTAGGGTTATGTTTAGGGTTAGGGTTTAGGGTTAGTGTTAGGTTTAGGGTTAGGGTAAGGGTAAGGTTTAGGTTTAGGGTTAGGGTTAGGGGTTAGGGTTAGGTTTAGGGTTAAGATAAGGGTATGGGTTAAGGTTACGGTTAGGGTTACGGTTAGGTTTAGGGGAAGGGTAAGTTTTAGTGTTAGGGTTAGGGTTAGGTTTAGGGTAATGGTAAGAGTTAGGGTTAGGGTTAGGTTTAGCGTTCGGTTTGGGTTAGGATTAGGGTTAGGGTTAGGGTTAGGGTTAGGGTTAGGGAAATTGTAAGGGTTAGGGTTAGGGTTAGGGTTAGGGTAAGGGTTAGGGTTAGGGTTAGGGCTAGGGGTTAGGGTTAGGGTTAAGGTAAGGATTAGGTTTAGGGTTATGGTTAGGGTTAGGGTTAGTGTGAAGTTCAGGGTTAGGGTTAGGGTTAAAGTTAGGGTAAGGGTAAGGTTTAGGTTTAGGGTTAGGGTTAGGGGTTAGAGTTAGTGTTAGGGTTAGGGTTAAGGTAACGGTAAGTGTTAGGGTTAGGTTTAGGGTTAGGGTTAGGTTTAGGGTAAGGGTAAGGTTTAATGTTAGGTTTAGGGTTAGGTTTAGGGTAAGGGTAACGGTTATGGTTAGGGTTAGGGTTAGGTTAGGGAAAGGGTAAGGGTTAGGGTTAGAGATAGGGTAAGTGTTAGGGTAAGGGTAAGGGTTAGGGTTAGGGTTAGGGTTAGGGGAAGGGTAAGGGTTAGGGTTAGTTTTAGGGTTGGGGTTAAGGTTAGGGTTAGGGTTAAGGTAAGGGTAAGGGTTAGGGTTATAGTTAGTGTTAGGTTAATGGTTAGGGTTATGGTTAAGGTTAGGGTTAGAGTGAGGGTTAGGATTAGGGTTAGTGTTAGGGGTTATTGTTAGGGTTAGGGTTAGAGTGAGGGTTAGGTTTTGGGTTAGGGTAAGGGTAATGGTTAGTGTTAGGGTAGGGCAAGCATTAGGGTTAGGGTTAGGGTTAGGATAAGGGTAATTGTTAGGGTTAGGTTTAGGGTTAAGGTTAGGGTTAGGGTTATGATTAGT
>JANJXV010000988.1:0-20000 GCA_024803745.1 Megascapheus bottae | reverse complement strand
GGTTAAGTTAGGGTAAGGGTAAGGGTAAGGGTTAGGGTTAGGGTTAGGGTTAGGGTTAGTTTTAGGGTTACGTTTAGGGTAAGGGTAAGAGTTAGGGTTATGGTTAGTGTTAGAGTTAGGGTTAAGGTTAGGGTTAGGGTTAGGGTAAGGTTAAGGGTTAGGGTTTGGTTTAGGGTTAGGGTTAGGGTTTAGGGTTAGGGTTAGGGTTATGGTAAGGGTAAGGTTTAGGGTTAGGGTTAATGTTAGGGGTTAGGATTAGGGTTAGGGCTAGGGTTAGGGTTAAGGTAATGGTTAGGGTTAGGGTTAGGGTTTGAGTTAGGTTTAGCATTAGGGTAAGGGTAAGTTTTAGAGTTAGGGTTAGGGTTAGGTTTAGGGTTAGGGAAAGGGTAAGGGTTAGGGTTAGGTTTAGGGTAAGGATTATGGTTAGGGTTAGGGTTAGGGTAAGGATTAGGGTTAGTGTTAGGTTTAGCATTAAGGTTAGGGTTAGGGTTAGGGTAAGGGTTAGGGTTAGGGTTATGGTCAGGATATGGGTAAGGGTTAGGGTTAGGTTTAGGGTTAGGGTTAGGGTTAGGGTAAGCATTAGTGTTAGGGTTAGTGTTAGCGTTAGGGTTAAGTTATGGTTATGGTTAGAGTAAGGGTAAGGGTTGCGGTTAGGGTTATGGTTAGGGTTAGGGGTTAGGCTTAGTGTTAGTGTTAGGTTTAGGGTTAGGGTAAGGGCAAGGGTTAGGGTTAAGGTTAATGTTAGGGTTAGGTTTAGGATTAGCATTAGGGTTAGGGTAAGGGAAAGTGTTAGAGTTAGGGTTACTGTTAGGATTAGAGTTAGGGTTACTGTTAGGATTAGAGATAGGGTTAGGGTAAGGTTCAGGGTTAGGGTAAGGGTTAGGTTTAAGGTTAGGTTTAGGTTTAGGGTTAGGGTTAGGGTAACGGTTAGGGTAGAGTTAGGGTTAGGTTAGGGGTAAGTATTAGAGTTAGTGTTAGGGGTAGGGTTAGGGGTCAGTGTTAGGGATAGGGTTAGGTTTAGGGTAAGGTTTCGGGTTTCGGTCAGGTTAGGGGAAGGGTAAATGTTAGGATTAGGGTGAGGTTTAGGGTTAGGGTAAGGGTAAGGGTGAGGTTAGGGTTAGGGTAAGGGTAAGGTTTAGGGTTAGGGTTAGGGTTAGGGGAAGAATTAGTGTTAGGGTTACTGTTAGCGTTAGGGTTAAGTTATGGTTATGGTTAGAGTAAGGGTAAGGGTTGCGGTTAGGGTTATGTTTAGGGTTAGGGTTAGGCTTAGGGTTAGTGTTAGGTTTAGGGTTAGGGTAAGGGTAAGGGTTAGGGTTAAGGTTAATGTTAGGGTTAGGTTTAGGATTAGGATTAGGGTTAGGGTAAGAGAAAGTGTTAGGGTTAGGGTTAGGGTTAGGGTTAGGGATAGGGTTAGGATAAGGTTTAGGGTTAGGGTAAAGGTTAGGTTTAGGGTTAGGTTTAGGTTTAGGGTTAGGGTTAGGGTAACGGTTAGGGTTAGGGTTTGGGTTAGGTTAGGGGTAAGTATTAGAGTTAGTGTTAGGTGTAGGGTTAGGGGTCAGTGTTAGGGATAGGGTTAGGGTTGGGGTAAGGTTTCAGATTTCGGTCAGGTTAGAGTAAGGGTAAATGTTAGGATCAGGGTTAGGTTTAGGGTTAGGGTATGGGTAAGGGTGAGGTTAGGGTTAGGGTTAGGGTTAGGGTTAGGGTTAGGGTTAGGGTAAGGGTTAGGGTTAGGTTTAGGGTTAGGGTTAGGTTTAGGGTAGTGGTTAGGGTTAGGGTTAGGGTAAGTTTTAGTGTTAGGGTTAGCGTTAGGGTGAGGGTAAGTGTAAGGGTTAGAGTTAGGTTTAGCTTTGGGGTTAAGGTTACGGATAAGGTTAGAGTAAGGGTCAGGGTTAGGGTTACGGTTAGGGTTAGCATTAGGGTTAGGATTAGGGTAAGGGTAAGGGTTAGGGTTAGGGTTACGGTTGGGATTAGGGTTAGGGTTAGGTTTAGGATATGGTAAGGTTAAGGGTTAGGGTTAGGTTTAGGGTTAGGTTTAGGGTTAGGTTTAGGGTTTGGGTTAGGGTAAGGGTAGGTTTAGGTTTAGGGTTAGGGTTAGGGTAAGGGTAAGAGATAGAGTTAGGTTTAGAGTTAGGGTTAAGGTTAAGGTTAGGTTTGGGTTTAGGGTTAGGGATAGGGTTAGGGTTAGGGTAAGGGTATGGTTTAGGGTTAGATTTGGGTTAGGGTTAATGTTAATATTATGGTTAGGTTTAGGATTAGGGTTAAGGAAAGGGTAAGGGTTAGGGTAAGGTTTAGGGTTAGGGTTAGGGTAAGGATTAGGGTTAGGGTTAGGGTAAGGTTTAGGTTTAGGGTTAGTGGTAGGGTTAACATTAAGGGTAGGTTTTGGGTTAGGGTAAGGGTAAGGGTTAGGGTTAGTGTTAATGTTAAGGTAATGGTTAGGGTTAGGGTTAAGGTTAGGGTTAGAATGAGTGTTAGGGTTAGGGTTAGTGTTAGGGGTTAGGGTTAGGGTTAGGGTTAGGGAAATGGTTAGGGTTATGGTTAGGGGTAGAGTGAGGGTTAGGTTTTGGTTTAGGGTAAGTGTAATGGTTAGGGTAAAGGTTAGGTTAGGGCAAGCATTAGGGTTAGGGTTAGGGTTAGGTTAAGGGTAAGTGTTAGGGTTAGGGTTAGCGTTAGGTTTATGGTTAGGGTTAGGGTAAGGGTAAGGGTTAGGGTTAGGGTTAGATTTAGGTTTGGGGTTAAATTTCCTTTAGGGTTAGATTAAGGGTCAGGGTTAGGGTTAGGGTTAGGGTAAGAAATAGGGTTAGGGTTAGGGTTAGCGTTAGGTTAAGGGTAAGGGTTAGATTAGGTTTAGGGTTAGGGTTAGTGTTAGGGGTTAGGGTTAGGGTTAGGGTAAGGGTTAGGGTTTGGGGTTAGGGTTAGTGTTAGGGTTAGGGTAATGGTTAGGGTTAGGGTTAGGGTAAGGTTTAGTGTTAGGGTTAGGGTTAGGGTTAGCGTAAGTGTAAGGGTTAGATTTAGGGTTAGGGTTTGGGTTAGGGTTAGGCTTAGGGTTAGGGTTAGGGTTAGGGTAATGGTTACGGTTAGGGTTAGGATTATGTTGAGTGTTAGGGTTAGGGTTAGGTTTAGGGTTAGGGGTTACAGTTAGGGTTAGGGTAAGGGTTATGGTTCGGGTTAGGCTAAGGGTTAGGGTTAGGGTTAGGGTTAAATTAAGGGTAAGGGTTAGAGTTAGGGTTATGGTTAGGGTTAAGGTTAGGGGTTAGGGTTAGGGTTAGGGTTAGGGTCAGGTTTAGGGTTAGGGTTAGGGTTAGGGTAAGGATAAGTGTTAGGGTTAGGGTTACAGTTAGGGTAAGGGAAAGAGTTAGGGTTAGGTTTAGGGTTAGGGTTAAGTTTAGGGTTCAGATTAGGGTTAGGGTTAGGTTTAGGGTAATGGGTTAGGGTTAGGATTAGGTTCAGGTTTAGGGTTAGGGTTAGGGTTAGGGTAAGGGTAAGGGTTAGGGTTAAGGTTAGGGTTAGGTTTACGGTTAGGGATAGGTTTAGGGTAAGTGTTAGGGTTAGAGTAAGGGTTAGGTGTAGGGTTAGGTTTAGGTTTAGGGTTAGGGTTAGGGTAGGGGTTAGGGTTAGGGTTATGGTAAGGGTTAAGGTTAGGGTTAGGATTAGGGCACGGGTAAGGGTTAGATTTAGTGTTAGGGTTAGGGTTAGGGGTTAGGGTTTGGATTAGGGTGCGGGTTAGGGTTATGGTTAGGGTTAGGGTTATGGTAAGGGTAAGTATTAGAGTTAGGGTTAGGGTTAGGGGTTAGGGTTATGATTAGGGTGCGGGTTAGGGTTAGGGTTAGGATTATGGTAAGGGTAAGTATTAGGGTTAGGTTAGGGTAAGGGTAAGGGTTAGGTTTAGGGTTAATATTAGGGTTAGGTTTAGGGTTAGGTTTAGGGTGAGGGAAAGTGTTAGGTTTAGGGTTAGCGTTAGGGTTAGGTTTAGAGATAGGGTTAGGGTTAGGGTTAGGATAAGGGTAAGGGTTAGGGTTATGGTTATTGTTATGGTTAAAGTTAGGGTTAGGGTTAGGATTAGGTTTAGGATTATGGTAAGGCCAGGGGCTAGGGTTAGGGTTAGGGTTAGGTTTAGGGTTAGGGTAAGGTTTAGGGATATGGTAAGGTTAAGGGTTTGGGTTAGGGTAAGGGTAGGTTTAGGTTTAGGTTTAGGGTTAGGGTTAGCGTTAGGGCTTAGGGTTTGGGTTAGGGTTAGGTTTAGGGTTAGGGTTAGGGTAAGGGTTAGGGTTAGGGTTAGGTTTAGGGTTAGGTTTAGGGTAAGGGTCAGGGTTACGGTTAGTGTTAGGGATAGGGTTAAAGTTATGGTTAGGGTTAGGGTTAGGATTAGGGTTAGGTTTCGGGTTAGGGTTAGGGTAAGGGTAAGGGTTAGGGTTAGGGTTAGATTTAGGGTTTGGGAAAGGGTAAGAGTTAGGGTTAGGGTTAGAGTGAGGGTTAGGTTTAAGGTTAATGTTATTGTTAGCGTTAGGAGTAGGGTTAAGTAAAGGGTAAGGGTTAGGTTAAGGGTTAGTGTTAGGGCTAGGGTTAGGGTAATGATTAGGGTTAGGGTTAGGGTTAGGGTAAGGTTTAGGGATAGGGTTAGGGGTAGGGTTAACATTAAGTCTAGGTTTTGGGTTAGGGTAACGGTAAGGGTTAGGGTTAGGGTTAGGGTAGGGCAAGCATTAGGGTTAGGTTTAGGGTAAGGGTTAGGGTTAGGGTTAGGGTTAGCATTAAGGTTAGGGTTAGGCATAGGGTAAGTGTGAGGGTTAGGGTCAGGGATAGGGTTAGGGTTAGGGGTTAGGTTTAGGGTTAGGGTTAGGTTTAGGGTTAGGGTTATGGTAAGGGTAAGGGTTAGCGTTAGGGTTAGTGTTAGGGTTAAGGTAAGGGTTAGGGTTAGGGTAAGGGTAATGGTAAGGGTTAGGGTTATGGTTAGAGTAAGGTTTATGGTTAGGGTTAGCGTGAGGGTTAGGGAAAGGGTAAGGGTTAGGGTTAGGGCTAGGGTTAGGGTAAGGATTAGGGTTATGTTTAGAGTAGGGAAAGGGTTACGGAAAGGGTTAGGGTTAGGTTTAGCATTAACGTTAGGGTTAGGGTAAGAGTAATGGTTAGGTTTAGGGTTAGGTTTATGGTTAGGGTTAGGGTAAGGGTAAGTGTTAGGTTAGGGTTAGGGTTAGGGTTAGGGTTAGGGTTAGGTTAGGGTTAGGGTTAGGGGAAGGGTAAGGGTTAGGGTTAGTTTTAGGGTTGGGGTTAAGGTTAGGGTTAGGGTTAAGGTAAGGGTAAGGGTTAGGGTTATTGTTAGTGTTAGGTTAATGGTTAGGGTTATGGTTAAGTTTAGGGTTAGAGTGAGGGTTAGGGTTAGGGTTAGTGTTAGTGGTTATGGTTAGGGTTAGGGTTAGAGTGAGGGTTAGGTTTTGGGTTAGGGTAAGGGTAATGGTTACGGTTACAGTAGGGCAAGCGTTAGGGTTAGGGTTAGGGTTAGGATAAGGGTAAGTGTTAGAGTTAGGGTTAGGGTTAGGGTTAGGGTTAGGGTTAGGGTTATGATTAGTGTTAAGGTAACGGTAAGGTTTAGGGTTAGAGTTTGGGTTTGGGTTAGGTTTAGGGTTTAGGGTTAGGGTTAGGGTTAGGGTAACTGTAAGGGTTAGGGTTAGGTTTATGGTTAGGGTTAGGTTTAGGGTTAGGGGTTAGGGTTAGGGTTAGTGTTAGGGTTTGGGTTAGGTTAGGGTAAGGGTAAGTGTTAGGGTAAGGGTTAGGGTTAAGGTAAGTGTAAGGGTGAGGTTTAGGGTTAGGGTTAGGATTTTGATCATTGTAAGGTTTAGGTTAGTGTTAGTTTTAGGTTTAGGGTTAGGGATAGGATAAGGGTTAGGGTTAGGGTAAGGGTAAGGGTAAGGGTTAGGGTTAGGGTTAGGGTTAAAGTTAATGTTAGGGTTAGGGTTACGGTAGGGGTAAGTTAGGGTTAGGGTTAGGGTTAGGGAAAGGGTAAGGGTTTGGCTTAGGGTTAGGGTTAGGGTTAGCGTTAGGGTTAGGGTAAGGATTAGGGTTAGGGTTAGGGTTAGGGTTAGGGTTAGCATTAAGTTTAGGGTTAGGATTAGGGTAAGGGTAAGGTTTAGGGTTAGGTTTAGGGTTAGGGTAAGGGTAAGGGTTAGGCTTAGGTTTAGGGTTAGAGTTAGGTTTAGAGTTAGGGTTAGGGTAAGAGTAAGTGTTAGGGTTAGTGTTAGTGTTAGGGTAAGTGTAACGGTGAGGGTTAGGGTTAGTGTTAGGGTTAGGGTAAGGATTAGGGTTAGGGTTAGGGTTAGTGTTAGGGTTAGCATTAAGTTTAGGGTTACGGTTAGGGTAAGGGTAAGGTTTACGGTAAGGTTTAGGGCTAGGATAAGTGTAAGGATTAGGCTTAGGATTAGGGTTAGAGTTAGGTTTAGAGTTAGGGTTAGGGTAAGAGTAAGAGTTAGGGTTAGGGTTAGTGTTAGGGTTAGGGTTAAGGTTAGGGTTAGGGTTAGGTCAGTGTAATGGTTAGGGTTAGGATTAGCGTTAGGTGTAGGGTTAGGGTTTGGGTTAGGGTTAGGGTTAGGGTTACGGTAAGGGTAAGGGTTAGGGTTACGTTTAGGGTTAGGGTTAGGGTTTAGTGTTAGGGTTAGTGTTAGAGCTAGGGTAAGGTTTAGGGTTAGGGTTAGATTTAGGGTTAGGGTTAGGTTAGGGTTAGGGTTAGGTGAAGGGTAAGTGTTAACGTTAGGGTTAGGGTTAGTTTTGAGGTTATGATAAGGGTAAGGGTTAGGGTTAGGGTTGCGGTTAGGGGTTAGGGTTAGGGTTAGGGTTAGGGTTAGGTTTAGAGTCTGGGCTGGGGTTAGGGTTAGGGTAAGTGTTAGTGTTAGGGTTAGGGTAAAGGTTAGGGTTAGGGTTAGGGTTAGGGTAAGGGTTAGGTTTAGGGTTAGGGTTAGGTGTTAGGGTTAGGTTTAGGGTAAGGGTAAGGGTTAGGGTTAGGGTTAGGGATAGGCTTAGGTTTAGGGTTAGGGTTAGGGTTAGGGTTAGGGTTAGGTTAGGGTTAGGGTTAGGGTTAGGTGAAGGGTAAGTGTTAACGTTAGGGTTAGGGTTAGTTTTGAGGTTATGATAAGGCTAAGGGTTAGGGTTAGGGTTGGGGTTAGGGGTTAGGGTTAGGGTTAGGGTTATGATTAGTGTTAAGGTAACGGTAAGGTTTAGGGTTAGAGTTTGGGTTTGGGTTAGGTTTAGGGTTTAGGGTTAGGGTTAGGGTTAGGGTAACTGTAAGGGTTAGGGTTAGGTTTATGGTTAGGGTTAGGTTTAGGGTTAGGGGTTAGGGTTAGGGTTAGTGTTAGGGTTTGGGTTAGGTTAGGGTAAGGGTAAGTGTTAGGGTAAGGGTTAGGGTTAAGGTAAGTGTAAGGGTGAGGTTTAGGGTTAGGGTTAGTGATAGGTTTAGGTTTAGGTTTAGGGTTAGGGTTAGGTTAAGGGTAAGTGTTAGGGTTAGGGTTAGGGTTAGGGTTAGGGTTATGATTAGTGTTAAGGTAAGGGTAAGGGTTAGGGTTAGGGTTAGGGTTAGGGTTCTGGTTAGGTTTAGGTTTTAGGGTTAGCGTTAGGGTTAGGGTAAGTGTAAGGTTTAGGGTTACGTTTATGTTTAGGGTTAGGTTTAGGGTTAGGGGTTAGGGTTATGGTTAGGGTTAGGGTTTGGGTTAGGTTATGGTAAGGGTAAGTGTTAGGGTAAGGGTTAGTGTTAGGGTAAGGGTAAGGGTGAGGTTTAGGGTTAGGGTTAGGGATAGGTTTCGGTTTAGGTTTAGGGTTAGGGTTAGGTTAAGGGTAAGTGTTATGGTTTGGGTTAGGGTTAGTTTTGAGGTTATGATAAGGGTAAGGGATAGGGTTAGGGTTAGGGTTAGGGGTTAGGGTTAGGGTTAGGGTTAGTTTTAGGGTTTGTGTTAGGGTTAGGGTTAGGGTAAGTGTTAGGGTTAGGGTTAGGGTTAGGTTAAGGGTAAGTGTTAGGGTTAGGGTTAGGGTTAGTTTTGAGGTTATGATAAGGGTAAGGGTTAGGGTTAGGGTTGGGGTTAGGGGTTAGTGTTAGGGTTAGTTTTAGTGTTTGTGTTAGGGTTAGGGTTAGGGTAAGTGTTAGGTTTAGGGTTAGGGTAAGGGTTAGGGTTAGGGTTAGGGATAGGGTAAGGGTTAGGGTTAGGGTTAGGGTTTGGGTAAGGGTTACGGTTAGGGTTAGTTTTAGGGTTAGCATTAATGTTAGTGTTAGGGTTTGGGTAAAGGTAAGGGTTACGGTCAGGATTAGGGTTAGCTTTGGGGTTATTTTTACAGTTAGGGTTAGGGTAAGGGTAAGGGTTAGGGTAGGTTTAGTGTTAGGTTTAGGGTTAGGGTTAGTGTAAGGGTAAGGGTTAGGGTTAGGTTTACATTTAGAGTTAGGGTTAGGGTTAGGTTTAGGGTTAGGGTTAGGGTAATGGTAAGGTAAGGGTTAGGATTGGGTTAGGCTTAGGGAAAGGGTAAGGGTTAGGGTTAGGATTAGCATTAAGGTTAGGGTTAGGGTTAGGGTAAGTCTTAGGGTTAGGGTTAGGGTTAGCATTAAGTTTAGGGTTAGGTTTAGGGTAAGGGTAAGGGTTAGGGTTAGGATTAGGGTTAGGGTTAGGGGTTAGGGTTAAGGTTAGGGTTAGGGTTAGGGTTAGGTTTAGGGTTAGGATTAGGGTAAGGGAAAGAATTAGTGTTAGGGTTACAGTTAGTTTTAGGGTTAGGGTTAGGTTTAGGGATATGGTAAGGTTAAGTGTTTGGGTTAGGGTTAGGGTTAGGGTTAGGTTTAGGGTTAGGGTTAGGGTAAGGGTAAGGTTTAGGGTTAGAGTTAGGGTTAGGTTTAGGGTTAGGGTTAGCATTAGGGTTAGGGTTAAGTTTAGGGATATGGTAAGGTTAAGGGTTTAGGTTAGGGTAAGTGTAGGTTTAGGTTTAGGGTTAGGGTTAGGTTTGGAGTAATGGTAAGAGTTAGGTTTAGGGTTAGAGTGAGGGTTAGGGTTAAGGTTAGGGTTAGGGTTAGGGTTAGATTTAGGGTTAGGTTTAGTGTTACGGTAAGGTTAAGTGTTAGGGTTAGGGTTAGGATTAGGGTTGGGGTAAGGGTAAGGTTTAGGGTTAGGTTTAGGGTTAGGGTTAGACGTGAGGATTAGGGTTAGTGGTTAGGATTAGTGTTAGCGTTAGGGTTAGGTTTAGGGTTAGGGTTAGGTCTAGGGTAAGGGTATGGTTTAGGGTTAGGGTTAGGGTTAGTTTTAGGGTTTGTGTTAGGGTTAGGGTTAGGGTAAGTGTTAGGGTTAGAGTTAGGGTTAGGGTAAGGGTTAGGGTTAGGTTTAGGTTTAGGGTAAGAGTTAGGGTTAGGGTTAGGGTTAGGGTAAGTGTTAGGGTTAGGGTTAGGGTTAGGGTAAGGGTTATGGTTAGGGTTAGGTTTAGGGTTAGCATTAATGTTAGGGTTAGGGTTTGGGTAAAGGTAAGGGTTAGGGTCAGGGTTAGGGTTAGGGTTAGGGTTGGAGTTAGGTTTACAGTTAGGGTTAGGGTAAGGGTAAGGGTTAGGGTTAGGTTTAGTGTTAGGTTTAGGGTTAGGGTTAGGGTAAGGGTAAGGGTTAGTGTTAGGGGTAGGTTTAGAGTTAGAGTTAGGGATAGGGTTAGGTTTAGGGTTAGGGATAGGGTTATGGTAAGGTAAGGGTTAGGATTGGGTTAGGCTTATGGAAAGGGTAAGGTTTAGGGTTAGGGTTAGGGTCAGGATTAGCATTAAGGTTAGGGTTAGGGTTAGCGTTAGGGTAAGGCTTAGGGTTAGGTTTAGTGTTAGCATTATGTTTAGGGTTAGGTTTAGGTTAAGGGTAAGTGTTAGGGTTAGGATTAGGGTTAGGGTTAGGGGTTAGGGTTAAGTTTAGGGTTAGGGTTAGGGTTAGGTTGAGGGTTAGGATTAGGGTAAGGGAAAGAATTAGGGTTAGGGTTACAGTTAGTGTTAGGGTTAGGGTTAGGTTTAGGGATATGGTAAGGTTAAGTGTTTGGGTTAGGGTTAGGGTTAGGTTTAGGGTTAGGGTTAGGGTAAGGGTAAGGGTAAGGGTAAGGGTAAGGGTTAGGGTTAGGGTTAGGGTTAGGGTTAGGGTTAGGTTTAGGGTTAGGGTTAGGGTTAGGGGAAGGGTAAGGGTTAGGGTTAGTTTTAGGGTTGGGGTTAAGGTTAGGGTTAGGGTTAAGGTAAGGGTAAGGGTTAGGGTTATAGTTAGTGTTAGCGTAATGGTTAGGGTTATGGTTAAGGTTAGGGTTAGAGTGAGGGTTAGGTTTAGGCTTAGTGTTAGGGGTTATTGTTAGGGTTAGGGTTAGAGTGAGGGTTAGGTTTTGGGTTAGGGTAAGGGTAATGGTTAGGGTTAGGGTAGGGAAAGCATTAGGGTTAGGGTTAGGGTTAGGATAAGGGTAAGTGGTAGGGTTAGGGTTAGGGTTAGGGTTAGGGTTAGGGTTATGATTAGTGTTAAGGTAAGGGTAAGGGTTAGGGTTAGGGTTAGGTTTAGGGTTGGGGTTATGTTTAGGTTTTAGGGTTAAGGTTAGGGTTAGGGTAAGTATAAGGGTTAGGGTTAGGTTTATGGTTAGGGTTAGGTTTAGGGTTAGGGGTTAGGATTAGGGTTAGTGTTAGGGTTTGGGTTAGGTTAGGGTAAGGGTAAGTGTTAGGGTAAGGGTTAGGGTTAGGGTAAGTGTAAGGTTGAGGTTTAGGGTTAGGGTTAGGGATAGGTTTAGGTTTAGGTTTAGGGTTAGGGTTAGGTTAAGGGTAAGTGTTAGGGTTAGGGTTAGGGTTAGTTTTGAGGTTATCATAAGGGTAAGGGTTAGGGTTAGGGTTGGGGTTAGGGGTTATGGTTAGGGTTAGGGTTAGTTTTAGGGTTTGTGTTAGGGTTAGGGTTAGGGTAAGTGTTAGGTTTAGGGTTAGGGTTAGGGTTAGGTTTACGGTTAGGCTTAGCATTAAGGTTAGGGTTAGGGTTTTGGTTAGCGTTAGGGTAAGGCTTAGGGTTAGGGTTAGGGTTAGGGTATGGGTAAGGGTTAGGGTTAGGTTTAGAGTTAGAGTTAGGGATAGGGTTAGGTTTAGGGTTAGGGTTAGGGTTATGGTAAGGTAAGGGTTAGCATTGGGTTAGGCTTAGGGAAAGGGTAAGGGTTGGGGTTAGGGTTAGGCTTAGCATTAAGGTTAGGGTTAGGGTTATGGTTAGCGTTAGGGTAAGGCTTAGGGTTAGGGTTAGTGTTAGCATTAAGTTTAGGGTTAGGTTCAGGGTAAGGGTAAGGGTTAGGATTAGGATTAGGGTTAGGGTTAAGGTTAGGGTTAGGGTTAGGGTTAGGATTAGGGTAAGGGAAAGAATTAGGGTTAGGGTTACAGTTAGGGTTAGGGTTTGGGTTAGGTTTAGGGATATGGTAAGGTTAAGTGTTTGGGTTAGGGTTAGGGTTAGGGTTAGGGTAAGGGTAAGGGTTAGGGTTAGGGTTAGGGTTAGGTTTAGGGTTAGGGTTAGCGTTAGGGTTAGGGTTAGGTTTAGGGATATGATAAGGTTAAGGGTTTAGGTTAGGGTAAGGGTAGGTTTAGGTTTAGGGTTAGGGTTAGGGTTAGGGTAATGGTAAGAGTTAGCGTTAGGGTTACAGTGAGGGTTAGGGTTAAGGTTAGGTTTACGGTTAGGGTTAGGATTAGGTTTAGGGATAGGTTTAGTGTTACCGTAAGGTTAAGTGTTAGGGTTAGGGTTAGGATTAGGGTTAGGGTTAGGGTAGGGTAAGGTTTACGGATAGGGTTAGGGTTAGGATTAGCATTAATGTTAGGTTTAGGGTAAGAGAAAGGTTTAGGGTTAGGTTTAGGGTTAGTGCTAGGTTCAGGGTTAGGATTAGGGAAAGGGTAAGGGTTAGGGTTACGGTTCCGGTTAGGGATAGGGTTAGGGTTAGGTTTAGGGATATGGTAAGATTAAGTGTTTGGGTTAGGGTTAGGGTTAGGGTTAGGTTTAGGGTTAGGGTTAGGGTAAGGGTAAGGGGTAGGGTTAGGTTTAGGGTTAGGGTTAGGGTTAGGGTTAGAGTGAGGTTTAAGTTTAAGGTTAGGGTTAGGGTTAGGGTTAGGGTTAGGATTAGGGTTTAGTTTAGGGTTACGGTAAGGTTAAGTGTTAGTGTTAGGGTTAGGGTTAGGGTTGGGGTTAGGGTAAGGTTTAGGGTTAGGGTTAGGGTTAGGGTTAGGGGTTAGGATTAGGGTTAGCGTTAGGGTTAGGGTTAGCGTTAGGGGTTAGGGTTAGGGTTAGGTTTAGGGTTAGGGTTAGGGTAAGGGTTAGGGTTAGGGTTAGTTTTAGGTTTAGGGTTAGGTTTAGCGTAAGGGTAAGGGTTACGGTTAGGGTTAGGGATAGGGTTAAAGTTACGGTTAGTGTTAGGGTTAGGGTTAGTGTTAGGTTTAGGGTTAGGGTTAGGGTTAGGGTAAGGGTAAGGGTTATGGTTAGGGTTAGTTTTAGGGTTTGGGAAAGGGTAAGGGTTAGAGTTAGGGTTAGGGTTAAAGTGAGGGTTAGGGTTAAGGTTAATGTTATTGTTAGGGTTAGGATTAGGGTTAAGGAAAGGGTAAGGGTTACGGTAAGGGTTTGGGTTAGTGTTAGGGTTAGGGTAAGGATTAGGGTTAGGGTTAGGGTAGGGTAAGGTTTAGGGTTAGGTTTAGGGGTAGGGTTAACAATAAGGGTAGGTTTTGGGGTAGGGTAAGGGTATGGCTTAGGGTTAGGGTTAGGGTTAGCATTAAGGTTAGGGTTAGGCATAGGTTAGGTGTAAGAGTTAGGGTCAGGGTTAGGGTTAGGGTTAGGGGTTAGGTTTCGGGTTAGGGTTAGGTTTAGGGTTAGGGTTAGGGTAAGGGTAAGGGTTAGCGTTAGGGTTAGTGTTAGTGTTAATGTTAGGGTTAGGGTTAGGGTAAGGGTAAGTGTAAGGGTTAGGGTTAGGGTAAGGGTAAGGTTTATGGTTAGGGTTGGGGTTAGGGTTAGGCAAAGAGTAAGGGTTAGGGTTTATTGTTAGGGTTAGGGTAAGGATTAGGGTGAGGTTTAGGGTAGGGTAAGGTTTACGGATAGGGTTAGGGTTAGGGTTTGCATTGACGTTCGGTTTAGGGTAAGAGTAAGGTTTAGGGTTAGGTTTAGGGTTAGGTTTATGGTTAGTGTTAGGGTAAGGGTAAGGATTATGTTTGGGGTTAGGGTTAGGTTAGGGTTAGGGTAAGGTTAGAGTTAGGGTTAGGGTTAGGGTTAGGTTTAGGGTTAGGGTTAGGGTAAGTGTAAGTGTTAGGGTTAGGGTTAGGGTTAGGGTAAGGGTTAGGATTATGGTTAGTGTTAGGGTTAGTGTTAAGGTAAGGGTTAGAGTTTGGGTAAGGGTAAGTTTTAGGGTTAGGTTTAGGGGTTAGGATTAGGGTTAGGGTTAGGTTTATGGTTAGGGTAAGGGTAAGCTTTAGGGTTAGGTTTAAAGTTTGATGTTAGGGTTAGGGTTAGGGCTAAGGTAAGAGTAAGGGTTAGGATTAGGGTTAGGGTTAGGGTTAGGGCAAGTGTAAGGGTTAGGGTTAGGGTTAGGGATAGGTTTAGGTTTAGGGTTTGGGTTTGGGTTAGGGTAAGGTTTAGGTTTAAGGTTAGGGTTAGGGTTAGGGTTAGGGTAAGGGTTAGGGTTAGGGTAACGGTTAAGGTTAGTGTTAGGGTTAGGTTTAGAGTTAGAGTTAGGGGAAGTGTAAGGGTTAGGGTTAGTTTTAGGGTTGAGTTTAAGGTAAGGGTTAGGGTTAGGGTGAGAGTAAGGGTTAGGGTTAGGGTTATTGTTGGGGTGATGTTTAGGGTTAGGGTTAGGGTTAGAGTGAGGGTTAGGGTTAGGGTTAGTGTTAGGGGTTAGGGTTAGGGTTAGTGTTAGGGTAATGGTTAAGGTTAGGGTTATGGTTAGAGTGAGGGTTAGGTTTTGGGTTAGGCTATGGGAAATGGTTTAGGGTACGGTTAGGGTAGGGCAAGCATTAGGGTTACGTTAGGGTAAGGTAAGGGTAAGTGTTAGGTTTAGAGTTAGGTTTAGGGTTACGGTAAGGGTAAGGTTTAGGTTTAGGGTGAGGGTTAGGTTTAGGGTTAGGTTTAGGGTTAGGGTTAGGGTTATGGTTAGGGTAAGGGTAAGGGTTAGGGTTAGGGTTAGGTTTAGGTTTATGGTTAGGGTTAGGGTAATGGTAAGGGTTAGGGTTAGGGTTAGGTTTAGGGTTGGGGTTAGTTTTAGGGTTTAGAGTTAGGGTTAGGGTTAGGGTAAATGTAAGGGTTTGGGTTAGGTTTAGGGTTACGGTTAGGGTAAGGGTAAGGGTTAGGGTTAGGGTTAGGTTTATGGTTAGGGTTAGGGTTAGGGTTAGGGGTTAGGGTTAGGGTTAGGGTTTGGGTTAGGTTAGGGTAAGGGTAAGTGTTAGGGTTGTGGTAAGGGTTAGGGTTAGGGTAAGGGTAAGGTGGAGGTTTAGGGTTAGAGTTAGGGTTAGGTTAAGGTTTAGGGTTAGGGTTAGGGTTAGGTTAAGGGTAAGTGTTAAGGTTAGGGTTAGGGTTAGTTTTGAGGTTATGATAAGGTAAGAGTTAGGGTTAGGTTTGGGGTTAGGGGTTAGGTTTAGGGTTAGGGTAAGCTTTAGGGTTTGGGTTAGGGTTAGGGTTAGGGTAATTGTTAGGGTTAGGGTTAGGGTAACGGTTAGGGTTAGGGTTAGGGTAAGGGTTAGGGTTAGGGTTAGGGTTAGAGTAAGGTTACGGTTAGGGTTAGGGTTGGGGTTAGCATTAAGTTTAGGGTTAGGGTTAGGATAAAGGTAAGGGTTAGGGTCTGGGTTAGGGTTAGGTTCTGGGGATAGGTTTAGGGTTAGAGTTAGGTTTAGGGTTAGGGATAGGGTTAGGGTTAGGGTTAGTGTGAGGGTTAGGGTTAAGGTTAGCGTTAGGGTTAGGGTTAGGGTTAGGTTTAGGGATAGGATTAGGGTTACGGTTAGGTTAAGTGTTAGGTTTAGGGCTAGGGTGAGGGTTTGGGTAAGGGTAAGGTTTAGGGTTAGGGTTAGGGTTAGGGTTAGGGGTTAGTATTAGGGTTGGGGTTGGGGTTAGGTTTAGGGTTAGGGTTAGGTTTAGGGTAAGGGTATGGTTTACAGTTAGAGTTAGGATTAGGTTTAGGGTTAGGGTTAGGGTTAGGGTAAGGATTAGTGTTAGGGTTAGTGTTAGGGTAAGGGTTGGGGTTAGGGTTAGGGTTAGGGTTAGGGCAACAATTACGGTTAGGGTTAAGGTTAAGGTTAGGGTTAGGGTTAGGGTAAGGGTAAGTGTAAGTGTAAGGGTTAGGCTTAGGGTACGGGTAAGGTTTATGGTTAGGCTTAGGGTTAGGGTTAGGGAAAGGGTAGGGGTTAGGGTTAGGGTTAGATTTGGGTAAGGATTAGTGTTAGGGTTAGGGTAGGGTAAGGGTAACGGATAGGATTCGGTTAGGGTTAGCATGAACGTTAGGGTTAGGGTAAGAGTAAGGTTTAGGGTTAGGTTTAGGGTTAGGGTTATGGTTAGGGTTAGGGTAAGGTTAAGGGTTAGTTTTGGGGTTAGGGTTAGGTTAGGGTTAGGGTCAGGGTTAGGGTTAGTTTTAGTGTTAGGGTTAGGGTAAGTGTAAGTGTAAGTGTTAGGGTTAGGGTTAGGGTTAGGGTAAGGTTTAGGATTATGGTTAGTGTTAGTGTTAGGTTTAAGGTTAGGGTTAGAGTTTGGGTAAGGGTAAGGGTTAGGGTTAGGGTTAGGGTTTAGGATTAGGGTTAGGGTTAGGTTTATGGTTAGGGTAAGGGTAAGTTTTAGGGTTAGGGTTAAGGTTTGATGTTAGGGTTAGGGTTAGGGTTAGGGTTAAAGTAAGGGTTAGGGTAAGCGTTAGGGTTAGGGTTAGGATTAGGGTTAGGGTAAGTGTAACGTTTAGGGTTAGGGTTAGGTATAGTTTTAGGGTTAGGGTTACGGTTAGGGTTAGGGTAAGGGTTAAGGTTAGGGTTAGGGTTAGGGTTAGCTTAAGTGTTAGGGTTAGGGTAAGGGTTAGGGTTAGGGTTAGGGTTAGGTTTAGGTTTAGGGTTAGAGTTCGGGGAAGGGTAAGGTTTAGGTTAGTTTTAGGTTTGGGGTTAAGGTTAGGGTTAGGGTTAGGGTAAGGATAAGGGTTAGGGTTAGGTTTAGTGTTAGGGTAATGTTTCTGGTTAGGGTTAGGGTTAGAGTGAGGGTTAGGGTTAGGGTTAGAGTTAGGGGTTAGGGTTAGGGTTAGGGTTAGTGTTAGGGTTATGGTTGGGGCTAGGGTTAGGGTTAGAGTGAGGGTTAGGTTTTGGGTTAGGGTAAGTGTAACGGTTAGGGTTAGGGTTAGGGTATGGCAAGCATTAGGGTTAAGGCTAGGGTTAGGGTAAGGGTAAGTGTTAGGGTTAGGGTTAGGGTTAGGTTTAGCCTTAGGTTTAGGGTTAGGGTTACGGTAAGGGTAAGGTTTAGGGTTAGGGTCAGGGTTAGTGTTAGGGTTAGGTTTAGGGTTATGGTTAGGGTTAGGGTAAGGGTAAGTGTTAGGGTTAGGGTTAGGGTTAGGGTTAGGATAAGGGTAAGGGTTAGGGTTAGGGTTAGGGTTAGGGGTTACGTGTAGGGTTAGGGTTAGGTTTAGGGTTACGGTTAGTGTAAGGATAGGGGTTAGGGTTAGGGGTAGAGTAACGTTTATGTTTAGAGTTACGATAAGGGTAAGGGTTAGGGTTAGGGTTAGGGTTAGGGTCAGGGGTTAGGGTTAGGGTTAGGGTTGGGGTTAGGTTTAGGGTTTAGGGTTAGGGTTAGGGTTAGGATAAGTGTAAGGGTTAGGGTTAGGGTTAGGGTTAGGGTTAGGGTAAGGCTTACGGTTAGGGTGAGTTTTAGTGTTATCATTAATGTTAGGGTTAGGGTTAGGGTAAGGGTAAGGGTTAGGGTCAGGGTTAGGGTTAGGGTCAGGGGTTCGGGTTAGGGTTAGGTTTGGGGTTAGGGTTAGGGTACGGAAAGGGTTAGGATTGGGTTAGGCTTAGGGAAAGGGTAAGGGTTAGGGTTAGGGTTAGGTTTAGGGTTAGGGATAGCATTAAGGTTATTGTTAGGGTTAGGGTTAAGGTTAGGATAAGGGTTAGGGTTAGGGTTAGGGTTAGTATTAAGCTTAGGGTTAGGTTTAGGGTAATGGCAAGGGTTAGGGTTAGGATTAGGGTTAGGGTTAGGGCTTAGGGTTAAGGTTAGGGTTAGGGTTAGGGTTAGGGTTAGGATTAGGGTAAGGTTAAAGATTAGGGTTAGGGTTAGGGTAAGTGTAATGTTTAGGGTTAGGGTTAGGGATAGTTTTAGGGTTAGGGTCAGGGTTAGGGTTAGAGTAAGGGTTAAGGTTAGGGTTAGGGTTAGCTTAAGGGTTAGGGCTAGGGTAAGGGTTAGAGTTAGGGTTAGGGTTAGGGTTAGGGTAAAGATTAGGGTTACGTTTAGGATTAGGTTTAGGCTTATGGTAAGGGCAGGGGTTAGGGTTAGGGTTAGAGTTAGGTTTAGGGTTAGGATTAGGGTATGGGTAAGGGTTAGGATTAGGGTTAGTGTTAGGTTTAGGGTTAGTTTTAGGGTTAGGGTTATGTTTAGGGATATGGTAAGGTTAAGGGTTTGGTTAGGGTAAGGGTAGGTTTAGGTTTAGGGTTAGGGTTAGGGTTAGGGTTAGCGTTAGGGGTTAGGGTTAGGGTTAGGGTTAGGTTTAGGGTTAGGGTTAGGGTAAGGGTTAGGGTTAGGTTTAGGGTAAGGGTAAGGGTTACAGTTGGGGTTAGGGATAGGGTTAAATTTACGGTTAGTGTTAGTGTTAGGGTTAGGTTTAGGGTTAGGTTTAGGGTAAGGGTAAGGGTTAGGGTTAGGGTTAGGGTTAGGGTTTGGGAAAGGGTAAGGGTTAGGGTTATGGGTAAGGTTAGGGATAGGGTAAGGATTAGGGTTAGGGTTAGGGTAAGGGTTAGGGTTAGGGTTAGAGTGAGGGTTAGGTTTTGGGTTAGGGTAAGGGTAAGGGTTAGGGTTAGGTTTAGGGTTAGGATAAGGGTAAGGGTTAGGGCTACGGTTAGGGTTAGGGTTTAGGGTTAGGATTAGGGTTACGGTTAAGGTAAGGGTAAGGGTTAGGTTTAGGGTTAGGGTTAGGTTTATAGTTAGGGTTAGAGTAAGGGTAAGGGTTAGGGTTAGGGTTAGGCTTAGGGTTGGGTTTAGGTTTAGGGTTTAGGTTTAGGGTTAGGGTTAGGGTTAGGGTAAGTGTAATGTTTAGGGTTAGGTTTAGGGATAGTTTTAGGTTTAGGGTTAAGGTTAGGGTTAGGGTAAGTGTTAAGGTTAGGGTTAGGGTTAGGGTTAGCTTAAGGGTTAGGGTTAGGGTAAGGGTTACGGTTAGGGTTAGGGTTAGGGTAAAGATTAGGGTTAGGGTTAGGATTAGGTTTAGGCTTATGGTAAGGGCAGGGGTTAGGGTTAGGGTTAAGTTTAGGGTTAGTGTTAGGGTATGGGTAAGGGTTAGGGTTAGGGTTAGGGTTAGGGTTAGGTTTAGGGTTAGGGTTAGGGTTAGGGTTATGTTTAGGGATATGGTAAGGTTAAGGGTTTGGGTTAGGATAAGGGTAGGTTTAGGGTTAGGGTTAGGGTTAGGGTTAGCGTTAGGGGTTAGGGTTAGGGATAGGGTTTGGTTTAGGGTTAGGGTTAGGGTAAGGGTTAGGGTTAGGTTTAGGGTAAGGGTAAGGGTTACGGTTAGGGTTACGGATAGGGTTAAAGTTATGGTTAGTGTTAGGGTTAGGGTTAGAGTTAGGTTTAGGGTTAGGTTTAGGGTAAGGGTAAGGGTTAGGGTTAGGGTTATGGTTAGGGTTTGGGAAAGGGTAAGGGTTAGGGTTATGGGTAGGGTTAGGGTTAGGGTAAGGATTAGGGTTAGGGTTAGGGTAAGGGTTAGGGTTAGGGTTAGGGTTAGAGTGAGGGTTAGGTTTTGGGTTAGGGTAAGGGTAAGGGTTGGGGTTGGGGTTAGGGTTAGGATAAGGGTAAGGGTTATGGCTACGGTTAGGTTTAGGGTTTAGGGTTAGGATTAGGGTTACGGTTAAGGTAAGGGTAAGGGTTCGGGTTAGGTTTATAGTTAGGGTTAAAGTGAGGGTAAGGGTTAGGGTTAGGGTTAGGCTTAGGGTTGGGTTTAGGTTTAGGGTTTAGGGTTAGGGTTAGGGTTAGGGTAAGTGTAAGTGTTAGGGTTAGGTTTAGGGTTACGGTTAGGGTAAGGTAAGGGTTAGGGTTAGGGTTAGGATTGGGTTTATCGTTAGTGTTAGGGTTAGGGTTAGGGGTTAGGGTTAGGGTTATGGTTAGGGTTAGGTTTAGGGTTAGAGTTATGGTAAGTTAAGTGTTTAGGTTAGGGTTGGTTAGGTTTAGGGTTGGGGTTAAGGTTATGGTTAGGGTTAGGGTAAGGGTAAGGGTTAGGGTTAGGGTTAGGGTAAGGGTTAGGGTTAGGGTTAGATTTTGGTTGAGGGTTAGGGTTAGGGTTAGGGTAAGGGTATGTGTTAGGGTTAGGTTTAGGGTTAAGGTAAGGGTAAGTTAAAGGGTTAGGGTTAGGTTTAGGGTAGGGGGAAGGTTAGGGTTAGGGTTAGGGTTAGGGTTACAGTAAGGGTAAGTGTTAGGTTTAGGGTTAGGGTTAGGATTAGGGTTAGGTTAAGGGTAAGGGTTTGGGTTAGGGTTAGGGTTAGGGTTAGGGTAAGGGTTAGGGTTAGGGTAGGGTTAGGGTTAGGGTTAGGATTAGGGTTAGGGTAAGGGTTAGGTTTAGGGTTAGGGTTAGTTTTAGGGTTAGGTTTAGGGTTAGGGTTAGGGTAAGGGTAAGGGTTAGGGTTAGGGTTAGGGTTAGGATTATGTTTAGGGTAAGGGTTATTGGTTAGGTTTAGGGTTAGGTTTAGGGTTAGCGTAAGGGTAAGTGTTAGGGTTAGGGTTAGGGTTAGGTTAAGGATTACATTTAGGATTAGGTTTCGGGTTAGGATTAGGGGTTAGGGTTAGGGTTAGGGTTAGGGTGAGGTTTCGGGTTAGGGTTAGGTTTAGGGTAAGGGTACGGGTTAGGGTTAG